>APFE030597402.1:0-19830 GCA_000404065.3 Pinus taeda
TCTTGAATTATTAATTTCAATGTTACTCATAATGCAGATTTTAATTTATATATTGTCTGTTTAATATTTAAAAATTTAAAATTGTATATATCTTCATCTAAATTTTAATTTTGTGTGTTAATTGAAATTGCATATAAAAGTGAGAATTGTTTTGTCAATGTATGTGCTTAAATTTTATATTCCATTGCATTTGAAATTGCATATAAATGTGAGAATTTGTTTGTCAATATGTGATGGTTAATATATGTGTTTACATTTTATATTCCACTATGTTTGAAATTGCTCAAGTAGTTTTAGTAATTGTTTTGTCAATAAATCCATGTGCTTTGTAAATACATGATTAGCTTAAGTCTCATAGTTTTATTGTATTATATTTTAATGTTTATTTAGTATATTGAATTTTACTTATAATTCAAGATTTTTAATTTTTTGCTTGTTTTTAAAAATGTATTCGGTTATTTTTTTATTTTCTTCATATTTTTAACATATGTTTTTTTTTTGCATTATCCATTGAAGCATTAAAAAGATAATTGGAACATTTACAACAAATCATAATTAGAAATTGTTTTTACGCTTCCACCTTCGCTTGGTTAACCCTGTTAGTAGAGATTATAATCTCGAAGCAAAGAGGAGCTCTTTTAATTGTTATCAGAACAAATTTTTATATAGTATAGATCTTAGCCATTATAAAATAGAAAATTTTAAACAAATGAAAATGAATCATTCACAACATTAAGAAAATATTAATTCAATCAAACGTTTTCATAAATAAATTGACGAAAGCTTATTTTAGGGAAAAAAGGTGGTGATCCCACCGGTGCTAGTAGATTTACACTTGAAGAGAAATGTTACCAATCAATGACTCATTTTAATCCTCATCCCTAGCACTACATGGTCTTCCAATTGAATTGGTATAAGTCATTTTATGAGGAAAACATTATTCACTACATTTACTATTAATCACTTGATACAACTACGTTTACAGTGTTTCAACATACACAATGCAAACATACAAGTATCGAAATAAATTTAATATATACACTATTATTAATTATTCTTCATATATAATAAAATAGATATACATATATATAACAAGAATGATCAAATTTTAATGTATAAGAACATTTTTTCCAATGTAAAACATATCCTTTATAAATAACGTAATTTATAAAATGTACACCTATGTAGTCCTCATATTTTTATTAGTGTGCCGCATTAAAGATCGCTATTGTTATTATTGTGCCCTCACATTATTATTGTTATGTCAGCTCTGATTATACTATAACCCCTTAGACTCCTATGTATAGAAAGGAGGTCTTGTCATTTGTATCATCTAAGAATTGTTCATTTTTGTAATGTAAAGTAGGTTTCCCTCTCGAAGAGGCTTATTTCTAAGCAATTCTTCTATCTCTTCTATACTTTTGTGAGCTGGTTTCATAACAGATGGTTTCGAAAAGGGAAAATTTTTATAGTCGTTTGACATATTTAGTATTCCTGGAATAGAAATTTTGTTACAAGCAATCAACTATCAAAGATAAAACTTGAAATAGCTTATAACATTATCTAGGAACTTGTGTGAAATTATTGGACATTGTACTCTATCTAATGTTGGAAATTATTGAGCTAATAATGTAGACTTTTATTTGTTTTCATTCAAAATTGCAAAAACCAACTAGCATTTTGAATAAATGAATCCCCTAAAAATACGGAAAATATTAACAAACAAGACATTTTCACGGCCATCCAATATGTTCATGTATACATAGGACTTGCCATTACCAAAATCATATCTTGTCCACTATATCTACTGAAACAAACAATCTCCCTATAACCAACCCGTTTGTTTCCTTAACATCAACTACTAGAGCCATATCACAGTAGTTTTCATGAATGTTAAATAGATAAATGCAATCAAGCTAAATCAATTGGATTAACTTAAGGACTTATAATGTTGACCGCGAAATACATACTTTTGAGAAAACAATTAAGCACACACGTGAGATCAAATCAAAATGTTTGTAGGGAAAGAAATCACAAATTTCAAGAAGCCATATCAAATTGGGACATTGAGAATAGTAGCCATACAAAAGATGGAAAGAGATGAAATATTAGCTATTAAAAATATGTTCAAGTCTTCTTTAGTGTGTAAATATTGTTAGGAAATAAAGCAAAAGAAATTTCTTTTCATTGGGCTAACTAAAAAAATGGAAGAGTAGTTATAGTTGAGAAATGTAAATACTAAATAGTAATTGACAGAAAATATATAGACTTGCAGTTGACAAAAATTGGTTAAAATATTTTCCAACCACATGAGTGCCTCCTATTCCACTAAATCTATGTTAGGGTTCATAAACAATATTCAATTACATTTATAAAATAACTTAGGAAGTTTCTTTCCTAGATAGGTTAAATTGACAACAATGCTATTTCAATAATAGATAGAAAAAGTTTATGGAAGACACAGGGACAAAAGGCCTCCAAATAATTACAACAACTAGACAACTTCATATGATGAGTATATAGGTGGAGATAAAAGCAAAGTAGAATAACTAAGTCACGTGAGAAAATTTTGGCAGTTATACTTATTGACTGTTTAAATAAGTATAAAATGAAAATGGAAAGAATATGAACCAACTTCTATACCACATGAAATAATAATATGAGTATCATTCTCTAGAAGATCTTTACTTCTACTATTTGTGACAATGGTGTCAACCTCATTAAATGTACTTTTTACACCATTGTTAAGGCTAATAATCTTGCCCTTACTTATAGGAGTTTCCCATACTTGTCAAGAAATCTCAACCTACCATTATCCTTCTTTGGAACATCCTTTCTTCCACTATTTGTCACAATGGTGCCAACCTCATTAACGATAGTTTTTACACCATTGTTAAAGCCAATAATCTTCCTTCAGTTATAGGGGTTGCCCTTGCTTATGAAGAAAGATCAATATGTATGGTTATGGAGAAATTCCTTCCTTATCTAAAATGTGTTCCTTATCATTGTCAATTATTTCTAACTCTCAGGTTGAAGTGGTTGAGAAAAATTTGCATACCAGCACATAGAAAAAGATCTCATGGGAGAGTCAATTCCTTTAGGATAAACCTATAAAAGTCATATCTCAAGGTTTCTTATCCCAACAAAGATCAACCATTGCTAATCTAGAGGAATTTCTTCCTTATGTTGAATTTTAGCATTCACATGACCTACATATTACTTGGGGGATGAAGGAAAAACAAATGGGTACATTCTTCTCCTAATAGAGAACCAATTAGATTTAATTATGAGTTTTGAGATCTTCATGATTTTTTTAGTCCTCGTAATGTGAAATATATCATGACGTAAGTGTTTTGTTTACTAGCCATTTCGTTTATATGGCTACACTAATTCCTATCAATATCGAATACCTTGCCCTCCATTGTAAAGATTTGTTACTATGTGGGCACACACATTTTCACTTGCACTTTTATGGTTTATACGGTTACACTAATTCCTATCGAGATCTAAGACCTTGCCCTTCATTGTAAAGATTCATTTCCTTTTTTTATAGTACAATTCCTATCAAGATAGAAGACCTTTCCCTTCATTGTAAAGATTCGTTGCCGTTCTCAAAACTGTAACTCCTATCAAGATGGAAGACCTCGCCATTCATTGTAAGGATTTGTTAATACGTGGGCGCACACATTTTCATTTGCACTTTTATGGTTTATATGGCTACACTAATTGCCCTTCATTGTAAATATTTGTTGCTTTGAAAACTTTTTAAACAGAGCTTTACAAATTTGTCAAGATGCTTTGCAATTGAAAAAAAAAAGAAAAAAAAATATTAATATCCAATAAATATCATATAACTATTAGATAAAATTAAAAATAAATAATATAATATGCTATGTCCAGAAAATTCTCCTATCGTCAAGCCTTTCAGCACAGTATTTCCAACATCCTCAAAAATAAATAAAATATTAAAATGAGAATTGAATCCACAATACGTAATTATGTGAATAAATAAAAAACGGTAAAACCATGAATGAAGCCCTATTTGCAATATGTGCGTTCAGAAGGGTATGGCAAAAAAAACCATTAATGAAAAGAACAACCGGAAAAAACAAAAACAACCTGCACGAAAAAAAGCATCCACCCAACAACATATTTTCAAAAAGGCGCTAATTCAATTGAAATTGAAGAAAAAACACGAGCTCTAAAATTGAAGACAGAACAGTTATATGCGGTAAAACTCTTGTAGCAGTTGAAGGGTGCTGGGGAATCACTACATACACATATATTAATTCTTATCATTTTTCTAGCATCTTCCTCCTCCTCTGTCCATATCTCGTCTGTCCATATCTTGTCTGGCTATGCTTGTGTGTGTTTGGTTGTCTGTGTTTGGTTGTCTGTGTGGTTTGAGATTGGGTATGTCTGTGTCTAGGTGCAGGTCGAGTTCATGTTTGAGTGAGTCATGGTTGTGTGGGATAGAGGAGGAGGCTGAGGCTGGCAAAAGAAGGATAGGGCAGCGCAGGGCAGGTGAGCTGGTTAACAGTTTTTTGGGTTCATAGAGATCAATTATCTCGGCAGGGCACGAAAGTTGAGTTTCTTAACAGTTTTTTGGGTTCATCGAGATCAATTATCTCTCCGGAATGGTATGGATCAAATTCTATTTAATTTCAGTTCAATATTTTTGTTCATTTGTGCGTTGTGTTGTGACAACTAATTCCATTTCATAACCTTGTACTTTAGTTTGTTTGTTCAGTGAAATGAATAAAAATAAAGAAATAGGTGGTTGATGTTGCTGCTGTTCAAAACCTACCTCGTAGATCCTAATTATCTGGCTGAAGAGATGAAATCGAATCCCAATTCAAAATATGTAGAGATGGCCCTCTCTGTGTATGTCTTCTTTGAATTAGTTTATGGCTGTGCTTCCACCTCAAAAATTTCTAATAGATTTAATTTTTTCCTCCATAGGCCTCCTCGATAATTTCTATTACATTTTATTTTTCCTTCATCGCTTCAATCATTCTTTGGCTCTAGCTTCACAAATTTACTCCATCCCCTACGAATTCAAGCATCACTAGCTTTTTGAATCACCTCCCATAGCTCTGTATTTGGGTTCAATCGGTCTATGGCTCTATCGCTCTAGCTTCACGAATTTATCCCATCCCCTGCGAATTCAAGCATCACTGCGTTTTTGAATCACTTCCGATAGCTCTGTATTTGGGTTTAATGTGGTTTAATGTGCTGCTTATTAGTTTGGTTTAGTTTGTTGTCGTTCGATATAACTTCTTCTTTATTAGTTTAATCCATGCTAGTTTAATTTAGTTTGTGGTTCTCCGGTATAACCTCTTGTTATTAGTTTAACCCATGCTTTCTTTTCGACATAACTTGGTTTCTGTGTATTGGTTCTCCGGTATAACTTCATCTTGATTAGTTTAACCCATGATTTCTTTTGCACATAGCTTGGTTTATGTGTCTTGTGTTATTTGTTTGTTTAACCCGTGGGATTTTTCCGTTTTGGGTAACTCATATTGTATATTGTGTTGGGTATTGGTTCAACCTGATGTTTTTGGCTTTAACGTGTTGTGTATTGCTCGGTTTCCTCAATAGTTTGTAATACCCTTGTGCCGTGTGGATGAGCTGGATTTATGGCTTTGTTTTCTCTCCAAGAATTTTAGCCTTGATTGGTTTTGTTTCCCATTCAATGGTTTTACCCTACCCTACCATTTCTATTACATTAATTTTTTCATTCATGGATTCAATCCACGCATATCTCTGGATTTAGCTTAACGTGTGGCTTCTTTCACTGTATTGTGCACCGTATGTTATTTTTACCCGAGTTTTTGTATTATTGTCTGCTGTGCTATGTATAAGTTTAATTCGTGTTAATTTTTTATTATAACCTACTTTGTATTGTGTTATTTGATACTGTAATCCATGGTTTTTAACCCTTATATATTTTATGAGTAACCAATTAAAACCCACCCTTAAACAATGATAACGTGTCAATTAAACCCAAACGCACCTCATTAAAACTTCGTCAGCTTACGGTTACCCTATTTATTAAATTTTCAAATTAATATATAATATACGTTTTCAAATTAATAATAATACATACATAAAGTGAGTTGCTCTTTATTATCTCTGTTTTATACAACCTTTAAATTATTAATAATAATCCAACTCA
Source organism: Pinus taeda (assembly GCA_000404065.3). NCBI lineage: Eukaryota > Viridiplantae > Streptophyta > Pinopsida > Pinales > Pinaceae > Pinus > Pinus taeda. The sequence continues at coordinate 6,179 of APFE030597402.1, forward strand.
GTTGTGTCAATGGGGAGTTCTCTGTTATATATATAGCTTTCCTTCGCTTGAATCCTCCGGAATCAGTCACATTACAGTATAGCTTTCACATTCACTTTCTTTGGGGATTCAACGCCTCATCAAGTCCGATCCCCTCCATTCCACGATTAGCTATTCCCTCTACCATTTCTACTCATTTATTTCCCTCCAGTATTAGCGAGGCCCTATACCATTCGTGCTAGTTAAAGCCAGATACATTGTGTGTTAATGTGCTACTTCAATCCATGGTTTTGAATCCTTGTAATTTTTATTTGTATCTAAATAAAAAACCCTACCCTGAATCAATTTTAACTTGTCAATTAAAGCCACCAATGAATTTACTGGCTCAACCTCAACCTGACCCAGGTTCGTTACCCTTTCCTTGTCACTCGTTTATTAATTTTTCAAATTAATAATGCATACATTTTCAAAATATTAATACAACTCTCTTTCTTATCATTGGTTTATTCAAATTATAAAAAAATAATAATAATGCAGCTCAGCTCAGGTCTTTCGCGTCAATTGGGAATTCTATGTTATATAGGCTTGTTTCGGTTCGCTTCAATCCTGTATCAGTTACAACATTTTTTGGAGAGTCAATTATGCCCCTCTACCATTTGTAATGGTTTTTCCTAGACATAATTAAAGTGAGATAAAATGAAATGAATTGTTTTTTACTTTTATTTTTCATAGAATGGAATAACCTATCCTAGGTTTTAAAAATCAAATTTAATTATATCATTGATTACATATATAATCATGATTCATAATATATATTTTTATTTAAAAATAAAAATTATGTTTATTAGTTTTTGGACTAAGAAAAGAATTAAAACAAAACACTCATCTCATATTTCATTAATACTACTTTTTTATGGGCATTATTTTTAGGATTTGTTTCCAGAAATGACTTATACTTTTAGAAAAAGTGTGAAGGAAAGTAAATTCATATTTATTTTCATTATTTAAATATGTGATAGAAATGATCATTCTTTTTATATATAAGAGAAGTTGATAATTTTTGTTATATCTTATTAAAAATATATGGTTTTTCTCTAATACTTGTATGGTACTACATGCAAAAAGAGTTTTGCCCAAAATAAATATTGGTGTAGTTATATATTTTTTTTTCTTTTTTTTCAATATTGTAAGATAAGTTATTTTTTATGGAAGAGGCTAAACTCCTTACAACTTCTAAGGAGGATGGACTCCATTTTTCTTTGAGTAGTGTAGTTATTTTTGTTTGTGTTGATTACTTTTCTTTCAACTCATACTCGTAACAACACACTCTTTTAAGATGCATTTATGTTACACCATTTATATTTGAAGAAGGTCATCTTACACTTCCATGATCATCCATTTATATTACAACACTTATTACAATTGCATTTAACCAAAAACACATTTATAATTAAAAAAACTTAAAATATTTTACCCAAATACAAATTACACAACCTTCCACAATGTATTGGAAAACACTAAATATCTCTCTAATTAACAAACCATTCATATTGGTGCTTTTTTGTTTGTTTTTCTTTTCATTGATTTTTAAAGCCTTCTGTATTGCATTATTTTATATAATCTAATGAGAGAATACGTATTTATAAATCCATTTCTTATATATTTACTTCTTTGAAATGGTATATATATGTTTGTGATTTTGAAAATGTTTTATGTATTTATGTTGATGTTTTGAATTGAAATTGTACCATATTTCTTTGTTCATTTTAAATTGTGTGTGCGTGGGTTAGTGGAATTGTGTGTTTGCCTGTTTGAAATCGAACATATATGTGAGTGGTTTTGACAATGATTATTTTCGTTTGTATTTCACCACAAAATTGTATATTGTTTGTTTGCTTATTTGGAGTTGTATTTTGTATTTTTATTTAATTGAAATTCCATATGTATGTGAGTGGTTGTATGAATATTAATTATGAATATGTGTATGTAATTTGAAATTGTATTCATGTGTTTGTTGTATTGAATTACGAATTTGAACTGTGTGTTTGCCTGTTTGAAATCGAATATATATGTGAGTGGTTTTGACAATGATTATTTTCATTTGTATTTCAACACAAAATTGTATATTGTTTGTTTTCTTATTTGGAGTTGTATTTTGTATTTTTATTTAATTGAAATTCCATATGTATGTGAGTGGTTGTATGAATATTAATTATGAATATGTGTATGTAATTTGAAATCGTATTCATGTGTTTGTTGTATTGAATTACGAATTTGAACGTATATGCATAATCTAGATTTTAATTTGTATATTGTGTGATTGTTTATTTGAACTTGTACTCTGTATGTTTCTTTATTTCAAATTACATATATATATGTGTGTGAATGTTTATTTATGAATATTTGCATTGCATGTGGGTTGAAATTGCAATTGTGTGTTTGCTGTATTGGATTGTGATTGTAATTAATTTCAAAACATAAATTTGAATTTGTATATAAATTGTATATTTTACTTTGTATATTGTGTGTTTTCTTATTTGGAATTGTAAAATATGTGTTCTTATATTTGAATTTGTATTTTGTGTCTGATATTTAAAAATTTAAAATTGTATATTTCCTTATTTAAATGTAAATTTTGTGTGTTGTTTGAAATTGTAATCATGTGTTTTTGTTGTATTGAATTATGAATTTGAATGTGTATGCATAGTGCATATTTTAATTTGTATATTGTGAGTTTATTTTTCTTAAAGTTGCATAAGCATATTGGAGTGTTTTCTTTTATTGACTTGAAATTGTAGGATACCTAATTAGTTATTTGAAAGTGTATGTTGTGTGTTTAGTTGAATTTGTGTATTGTGTGTTTGTTTATTTGAACTTGTCCTTTGTATATTGTGTGTTTTCTTATTTAATATTTGAGTGTTTATTTTCGTATTGACTCGAAATTGTCTGATTTGTGTTTCCTTATTTGGAATTGTAAAGTATGTGTTCTTCTATTTCAATTTGTATTTTGTGTCTAATACTTAAAAATTCAAAAAATGTATATTTCCATATTTAAATTTGAATTTTGTGTGTTGTTTGAAGTTGCAATCATGTGTTTTTGTTGTATTGATGAATTTGAATGTGTATGCATAATGCAGATTTTAATTTGTATATTTTGTGTTTATTTTTTTCTTAAAGTTGCATAATTAGTGTTTTCTTTCATTGACTTGAAATTGTCTAATGCACAATTAGTTCTTTGAAATTGTATGTTGTGTGTTTAGTTGAATTTGTATATTGAGTGTTTATTTATTTCAACATGTACTCTGTATATCTTTTTAATAGAACTTGAATGTGTATGCATAATGCAGATTTTAATTTGTATATTTTGTGTTTATTTTTTTCTTAAAGTTGCATAATAAGTGTTTTCTTTTATTGACTTGAAATTGTCTAATGCACAATTAGTTCTTTGAAATTGTATGTTGTGTATTTAGTTGAATTTGTATATTGAGTGTTTATTTATTTGAACGTGTACTCTGTATCTCTTTTTAATAGAACTTGAATATATATGTGTGAGTGAGTTTGTGGATATTTATTTATGAATATTTGTATTGTATGTGGCTTGAAATTGTAATTATGTGTTTGTTTTATTGAATTGTGATTGTAATAATTTCACAGCCTAAATTTGAGTTTGTATATAAAATGTATGTTTTATTTTGTATATTGTGTGTTTGTTTATTTAATATATGAGTGTTAGTTTTTGTATTGACTTGAAATTGTCTGATGTGTGTTTCCTTATTTGGGATTTTAAAATATGTGTTTTCTTATTTGAATTTGTATTTTGTTTCTAATATTTAAAAATTCAAAATTGTATATTTCATTATTTAAATTTGAATTTTGTGCATTATTTGAAATTGCAATCATGTTTTTGTTGTCTTGAATTATTAATTTCAATGTTACTCATAATGCAGATTTTAATTTATATATTGTCTGTTTAATATTTAAAAATTTAAAATTGTATATATCTTCATCTAAATTTTAATTTTGTGTGTTAACTGAAATTGCATATAAAAGTGAGAATTGTTTTGTCAATGTATGTGCTTAAATTTTATATTCCATTGCATTTGAAATTGCATATAAATGTGAGAATTTGTTTGTCAATATGTGATGGTTAATATATGTGTTTACATTTTATAGTCCACTATGTTTGAAATTGCTCAAGTAGTTTTAGTAATTGTTTTGTCAATAAATCCATGTGCTTTGTAAATACATGATTAGCTTAATTCTCATAGTTTTATTGTATTATATTTTAATGTTTATTTATTATATTGAATTTTACTTATAATTCAAGATTTTTAATTTTTTTGCTTGTTTTTAAAAATGTATTCGGTTATTTTTTTATTTTCTTCATATTTTTAACATATGGTTTTTTTTTTTGCATTATCCATTGAAGCATTAAAAAGATAATTGGAACATTTACAACAAATCATAATTAGAAATTGTTTTTACGCTTCCACCTTCGCTTGGTTAACCCTGTTAGTAGAGATTATAATCTCGAAGCAAAGAGGAGCTCTTTTAATTGTTATCAGAACAAATTTTTATATAGTATAGATCTTAGCCATTATAAAATAGAAAATTTTAAACAAATGAAAATGAATCATTCACAACATTAAGAAAATATTAATTCAATCAAACCTTTTCATAAATAAATTGACGAAAGCTTATTTTAGGGAAAAAAGGTGGTGATCCCACCGGTGCTAGTAGATTTACACTTGAAGAGAAATGTTACCAATCAATGCCTCATTTTAATCCTCATCCCTAGCACTACATGGTCTTCCAATTGAATTGGTATAAGTCATTTTATGAGAAAAACATTATTCACTACATTAACTATTAATCACTTGATACAACTACGTTTACAGTGTTTCAACATACACAATGCAAACATACAAGTATCACAATCAATTTAATATATACACTATTAGTAATTATTCTTCATATATAATAAAATATATATACATATATATAACAAGAATGATCAAATTTTAATGTATAAGAACATTTTTTCCAATGTAAAACATATCCTTTATAAATAACGTAATTTATAAAATGTACACCCATGTAGTCCCCATATTTTTATTAGTGTGCCACATAAAAGATCGCTATTGTTATTATTGTGCCCTCACATTATTATTGTTATGTCAGCTCTGATTATACTATAACCCCTTAGACTCCTATGTATAGAAAGGAGGTCTTGTCATTTGTATCATCTAAGAATTGTGCATTTTTGTAATGTAAAGTAGGTTTCCCTCTCGAAGAGGCTTATTTCTAAGGAATTCTTCTATCTTTTCTATACTTTTGTGAGCTGGTTTCACAACAGATGGTTTCGAAAAGGGAAAATTTTTATAGTCGTTTGACATATTTAGTCTTTTGAACGCAATTCTGCTAACATCACAGAAGTAAAATATTTTGGTTAATTTTGGTAACTGAAGAGATTTGGATGAGGCAGAGACAATGTGAAATGTGCAGGTGATTGTGCTTTGTGGCCCAATGGCAGGTGACCATATGGCACAATCAGGTAGTGCCACATGGTACCCATGGAATGACCAATTAGGTATGTGACCAAGCAATTCAAATTCTTTTGGTTGGTCACAAAGAAAGGACCTACCCAGATTTTATGGTCACAGTCTCAATCAACCACAAAATGTAACATCACACAAGGTCAACAAGGGTTGGACCTGCACAGGACGGTCAACGGTCGGCCCCAAAATACAACATGAACAAAAATAATTTAATGACACACGTGTTATACAACAACTAGAAGTCATAACATTGGGATGATGTATAAGTTACATTTTCCAAAAAAATTGGTTAGCACCAAGAAAAATACGTAGTGGTTTATGCAGTCAACAATGGGTCGGCGAGAGTCAACCCCGCACCGATCATCGACCTTGTCAACACTGGAACCTTAAAAACTGTGCTTAACAAACCATCCAATGAATGTTCATATGAAAATGATTCAACGGTTTCAGTTCTTAATGTGGAAATGTAAAATCGAGAGAAATGACTGCACTGTGTAGCGAATGTTTTCGATAACCGATAGTTCTGGTGACATATCATAGTGCAACTAACGTATTTTAACTTGTGATGGAGGGAATAAAGCCAAAATCATGACGAATAATATTGGTCTATGTGTTACGGTAGACACGTTTCTTGTAATGGGGGTCCAGAATTATAACAAATATAACCCCCATCAAGAGGAAGCATCAAAATGGAAGAAAGAATATTGGAACATGAACAGTGATAATCCTGTTCCACTAAAATTTGAAATTTAATCTAATGGGCATTTGCAATCCAATAATCATCAAACTAGACCTATTACAGCCTCACTCATATGAACATCAAAATGCATATAGAACACAATATTCTACTTTTTCTTAGGTTAGAAGTTGTGAGTGTTGAAAGTGGCTGTTATTGACATCAAGGGTCATCCAAGTGAAAGAGGAATTTAAATAGTCAAATAACATATTATGATACATTACCAATGTTGTATGGAACTCCCTCTAATTCCATAGGAATGAGGAGATATGAAATATTTTTCAATATGACCCAACCAAAGTAGAAGTAGGCCCCATTTGGACACCCTATATTGAAGGCATATTTTATCCAATTACCTAGATCACATGGTAGCATAAGATATATGGTTAGAAATATTATTCCAATACATTTCCAACAGTATATGAAACTTTATCTAAATCCTCATGGTTTAGGAGAAATGAATGTTTTAATATTCATTGTACATTACAACAAGATAGCCCTAACCCAACATCCAAACACACATAAATATATGTGAGAATGAGCATATGTAACAACCCGACTCAATTATGTTGTTATTGTTTTAGGAGATCCAAGGAGTAGGTCTGAAATTCATACCTCATGAACTAAGAAGAAATGAAGTGAATTTGAGTTCATGTAGTTTTCTATGGAAGGTTTTTGGCACATTATTTTGAAGGTGTTTTCGCATTGATCTTGGGGAGATTTTTTTGAATGTTTGAGTTCTTTTTTCTCAGGGATGAATATTGTTTTTTTGAAAGATGAGTTTAATGGAGTGACTTGAGTGGTTTGAAAGTTGAGTTTTAGAGGACATGCTTTGTTGCTTGAAGGCCAAGTTCATGGTTGAGTTTTGTCTTTGAAGATCTAGTTTGGGCTTGATTTGAAGTCCATGTTCTAGTGTATTGAAGTCTCAATTCATGTTGGAGCCAACAATTACTGTAATTTTGTGCTTACAAAGGATTGGTGTCCTCACAAGAGAATGAAATAGATTAAACATTGTTTCGCCTCTTAATCCATTGTAGATGAAAGAAAGGAAGTAGAATAGATTTCTCTAAATATTATTCTTGGCCCCAATGATATCATCTTATCACATCTTTATAACAAAGATAAATCTTTGAAGATCTCAAAAAAATATCTCTCAAACACAAAACCATGTGAAGAGTTGATTAATTTTAGATGTTATAATGACCTAAGAGACAACCATCCTCTAGTTGCTTGCTAGAAAGATTAAACATCACTAGGAAAAATGTATTCCCTCGTGTCAAATATTTTCCTTAATATTATCAATGGTGTCTGAGCTCTCCACCTCAAAATTATGGTTTTGCTACTAAAAATATCACTAAATATTTGTAACCCACCTCTAAGATGAAGTAAAATATAAAGCATAAAATGGTTTTGGATGGTTAATAAATTAAGGCCCATCCATCCTCCAATTGCTTTCTAACAAATTTTAGTTTTCAATATTTTAGCTTTTAAAAACAATTTTAAAGGAATGAGTTATGTGGTTTGAAATATAAGTTTCAGAGGATGTGATCTATTGTTTGAAGGCCAAGTTTAGGGTTGAGTTTTGCCTTTGAAGATTTAGTTTAGGCTTGATTTGAAGTCCATTTTATGGTCTATTGAAGGCTTGGTTCATGTTGGAGCCAAGAATTATTGTAATTTGGTGCTTACAGAGGATTGGTGTCCTCACAAGGGAATGAAATAGATTAAACATTGTTTCGCCTCTTAACCCCTTTCAGATGAAGGAAAATAAGTAGAATAGTTTGTCCTAAATATTATAATTGGCCACAATTCTATCATCTTATCATTGATTTCTAACAGAGAGAAATATTTGATGATCTCATGAAAATTTCTCTCAAACACAAAAATAAGTGAAGAGTTGATTAATTTTAGATGTTATAATGACCTAAGAGACAACCATCCTCTAGTTGCTTGCTAGAAAGACTAAACATCACTACATAAAATGTATTCCTTCATGTCAAATAGTTTCCTTGACATTATCAATGGTGTCTCAACTCTCCACCTCAAAATAATAGTTTTTCTACTCAAAATATCAATGAACCTTTGTAAACCACCTCGAAGACAAGGTAGAAAATAAAGAATGAAATGATTTTAGATGGTTAACCAATTAAGACGCATCCATCCTCCGATTTCTTTCTAAAAAATTTTAATGTTGAATCTTCACTTTCACATTGTCAATCATTGTCAATTAAATCCCTAACTCTTTCCAAAAAATGTCTTCACATATATCTACTCGTTACAAAACTAATGATGAAAAATAAACTAACCTAAAAAAAAAATGCATGACAAAGTCAAACAATAGTTGCAATAAAGAAATTAATTGAAGTAAGAGATAACCTTTCCTTATCTATCCATATAACTACAAACAAACTTCATTTCCAACGCCAGTGTTAAAGGTAAATACAATAAAAAATGTTTGGCAATCTACAAAGTTCCAAAAGATACTAAGTTCATGGAAAATAACTAAAGGATATTTTACTAAATAATCGTACTCATCGGGGTTGTTACAAATGCAATGAAAACTAAAACTTGCTACCATTGACTAAGGCATACCAGGGTATCTCTTTTTCATAGTTTTTCTCAGCTTTTAAGTTTCCATCATGCATAGCCAAAGTGCTAAATATGTAATCATTTCATGTATTGCAAAATTTTCGTGAAAACTAATTTCGGCATATTTTACCAAAAATTCCTACTCATTCAGTTATTTTAAACAACCAAAAATTAAGATAAGTACCGTAAGATAATACATACTAAGGCATATTTTTTATTAGTTCCGTATTTTTTTGAATTTCCCATTGGGCATAGCTGAAGGGCTAAGCATGTAATCCTTTTTTCTATTTCAAGAGAAAAAATGATTTTGTTCTTGTTTTGAAAAAAGAGGATAGGCTACTAAGAAAAACCACTCAAGAATAAAAAAGAACCTAAAAGAAGAAAATAAAGGATCCATATAAAGATGATAACAACTAATTATGAAGACAACACAAAAATATACATATGATTACCATACATTGTAAGTAAAAGTAGGTTTAACAAATTGGAATAGATCCTCTTCAACTCAATGTAAAATTGGATGGTGAAATTATTAAAAAATAAATTGCAAAGGATATACCATAGTATGAAACTGTCATGAAGACAACACGAAAGAACATTTTATCATAATTCTTCAATACAACACACTAACTCTTGAACATGACAACATAACAAAATTCCACAAGAATGATTCCATTTCAATTCTTGTTCCACTTCCAATCAATCAAACTCACAGTTCACATCAATGAGAAGACCGCTATGATACCAAACTTGATCCAAATCTCTTTAGCTACTGGAATTATCCAAGATATTCTACTTCTATGATGCTAGTAGAATTGAATTTAAAAGAGAATGATATACCACTTGTGCATATTGTAAAGAATACGAAACATAACAACAACCATCAAATGAATGAGAAAAAACACATTCACGCATCATGGGTTATGTCTTCAGGCCCAGTGTCAAGAGAGTGGAGGTCACTTCATTCATGCTACAAGGTGATCATGACTACATAGTACATTCTTTATCATTACAAGGAAAAATACATTTAAACCGAGTGTTGTGTCTCTCCATAAGATTCTCTCCCTACAGGAACCCTCACTCAAATGGGTCCTCCTTCAACATGAGAAGCTAAAAAAATTTCACATAATGTGGCAACAAGTGTCCCTCAACATAATGGTAATCAGAGATCTCAACAATAAAGACATCATCTTAGGAAATCATGAAGAAAGATATAACATGACTACATCCTATACCTCCACTTTTAAAGATTGCCAAAAAATTAAAACCTCAGTTGCTGAAACGGGCTACACCATTTAATTCTAGTGATGAGTGGTGTAAAATGAAATGTAAACTTGTCTATTCTGACACCATCAAATTTCGTACCCTTGGGAATCTTGAAGATTCACCTAGAGATTCATTCCAGAAGATGGTTAGGTAATCTACTGCCCATACAAATATTTGGAGCACACTAATGTGATCCTTGTGAAATTATGTGAGAAATGACTATAAGGTTGACAACATTCTGCCTCGATAAAAAATCTGCCTCCAAGGGAATCTTTAAGATTCCACAAGATTCTCCAAAGATTCTTTATCACTGGGCACATACATTCGTCTTGCTCAAATGAATATTTTGTCTGCATGGATGGACTTCAGGTAAGAAAACTTGAAAAAATGACTATCCTCTTGTCGAATTTGGTCACTAGCACCTCTAGACCTCAAGGGAATCTTTTAAGCATCTTGAGATCCTCCACGTTCAGGGTTCCACACACTCTCTCCTCTCATGGCTCCTTCAAACAAAAATTTCAGGCATATATGTAGGTTTACGAGTGGATTAAACAAATTTTGTTATTTGGCCTAACAGTGGAAGAGTCGTTAATAGTGAGAGTGGTCGGCGGTTCAATATTGCCACACCCCACATAGTAAATACAATTTTGTACTCATTTTTTTTTGTGGCATGTGGTTGGGTCCATTGGAACTACTGTCATATATTTTGAAACATGGAGGCACCCAAGAGGCAGGCTAGCCAGATTGAAGCTTCGCTGCCTCCAAACTGCACCATGTGTCATCTTTATGGAGGTGGGTTCAGGTCCACAAGCATTCAGGCCACCCAATACATATAATATGCTTTTATATGGTGGGTTTCGACATGGGTGGTGACCCGCTGACCCTTCTTTGGGTTTTTTAAAATATAACAATGTTCTTCGGTTGGGTGAGTGGGATTGGCTCGCTCGCCATTTTTAATAGGTTTTTTAAACAAACTTGACCATTTTTAAATTCGCCGAAAATAAGGATAATTGGAAAAATTAACCATCCTACAAATTCACTCGCATTGATGGACGAATTCTGTGCATAGGGTCTCCGTGGATTTCTCGCCTCGTAAAACTTGGCCACTTGGTTAAGTTTGACGAAAACTTTGACCCCGAATAGCATGACCGTACAAACTCGAATTTGAGTGTCATTTGCATAAAATCATGCTACGAAAAGGAAAAAAAGAACACAATAAATAAATCTATACTAAAAAATAAAAAACACATTTTAAAATTCTATCATTATAAAGCATCAATTTCCATCTAATTAATTTCTAAAGTACATAAGTTCTTGCAAATTATGATAAATGTTTTGTGGTATATTTTTTTAAATGTGTTGAGTAGTTGTGCTTGCAAAACATTTATCATAATAATCATTTGTGATATTATACTTATTTATTTTATTGAAATATATGTTAATTAATAGATGTTATGATAATTTGTAGAAATAAATGGGATGATGTTAAATTGAATATCAATTTGCACATAAATTTGCACATAAAATAAGTTAATATCAAATTCAATTTGTTTAAAGTGTAATTGTTATATATGATCTTTGTGTATGGGTTAAATGATTATATGTGTACAAATAAAAACAGATGCACAAAATAAACTATAATCACAAACAATTGAAATTCTATCATAAAACATACAATTGTAATTGATTATAAGAATATATTAATTCAAAATAATTGTGATTTTAAAATACACACATTCAATAGTGGTGGTTAAAAAAAAAAATACATTTTCATTCATCATGTCATGGTCATTTACCAAAATAAGTGAACTTTTCTTAAATTGAGCATAGATAAGCTATGCAAAAATTCAATTCATTTGAAGTGTAATTCTTGCTTTTCATACTATCCATGCTTAAAATCATGATATAAATTATTTGTATCAAGTTATTCTAACACCATTTTTATTGTGTTCAAGAATTTATTAGACATACAAACAAATCAATACATTGCATAAAATAAAAACACAAACATCTGAAATTTTACCATCATAAAACATGGATTTGTAAGTAATTATCAATATATATTGATTAAAAATACTTTTCAAAGATGCATTGAATAGTGATACTTACAAAAATCCATAGCCATTCATGATGTTATGGTCATTTGGAAAAATAAATGAATTTTTGTTAAACTAAATGCTAATTTGAACATATATAGTTTAATACACATTCAATTAATTGGGACTGTAATTCTTCCATATTTTATTTATTTGTGTAAAATCATCATAAAGGTATCAAGTCAATAGACAATTTGGGAAATGACCTTCCATAACGGATATTCTAATGAAATCCTTGTGTTCTAAAATTATACACAAGAAAGAGCATAAACAAACAAGCAGATACATTTCATAAAATAAAAACACAAACATTTAAATTTCTATCATCATAAAAGATCAACCTGTAACTAATTATAAAAATCATATTAATTAAAAATACTTTTAAAGAATATTGTGCATTTAATATTGGTGCTTACAAAATTTCAAATTCATTCATGATGTTGAAAAAATAAGATTTTATTAAATTAAATAGGAATTTAAAGATTAAAAAGTTAATAAACAAATTCTACTCATCTAAAAGTAATTATTGTATATGATATTACATGTGTAAATATATTATACACAAACAAAAAACCACACACAAAAAAAAGCGCAACAAACAAATACATATCGTAAAATAAAAGCACATAAATTTAAAATTCTATCATCAGAAAACATCAATCTGTAAATTAATTTTTGTATTTCATGTCTATTTTGTTTGTATTTATCATCATCATGAGGGCCATTTGATATATTTTTAGTTTTACATTGAATTTCATGGTTAAAAAAATATTCATGCTCATAGTCACTTCTGATGTTGTGATTATTTGTATTGTTGAAAAGTATATATTGATTAAAAGAAATCATGAAAACTTGTTATTTTCAAACTTACAAAAACTGGTGATGATTCTTACAAGGAAAATTTATAGTCATTGTTACCTATGGTATTGTCGTGGTAATTTGTATCTATAAAGTTTATTGACTAAAAATATTTGTGAAATTTTGATTTTGTACTAAATAGATTTAACAAGTTATAAACTCCACCCATTTTGTAGCATAAAAAATCACCGAACTAATGCACTAATTATGAACTTACAATCATTGAATTAAATACAAAAATTTATTAAAATGTAGGATAAGAATATATTAATTAAAAAATCAAATTAAATATTGATAGGGGAACTGTGTCAAGATGACGAGCTCGGTGCAATGCCTAGGGTTTCCCAATGTTTTCGCTTTCCTTATGTAGTCATGATTCTTCAAACATCAAATCCACCTTTCGCGTAATTGCTAGGACACAATGTCACTACTCATAGGTCTAATAATGGATTTTTTCAATGGAGTAAATATCGGTTTCAGTCTCTTATGCGGGGATGGACACTAATAACCCCAACTCTTGGTTGTATCATTCACCAGATCGTCGATGCAAAGTATTTTCTCACCTTGTATGTA
>APFE030597404.1:0-10907 GCA_000404065.3 Pinus taeda
GGTGTTCTATAGAGTAGTTGAGTCCATGCTAGGGTGCTTTGTAGAGCACTTCGTCCCTCTTTGACCTCCGCTGGGCGAGATTGAGCGAAATTCACATAGGGTTTGGGGAATATTCTTATCTTTTGGAGTCATATAGAACTTTCCCTTGCTTATCAACTCCTATGAGCTCTAAAATGAATGAGGAATGAGTTCAGATTCATCCTATCCTCTCATCCCTTCCTCCATGGAACTAATTCTATGTATCGAAGGCCATTCAATACCCCCATTTATGACATAACCTCCTTCATCTTCCTATAAATTGAGCACTCATCTAAGTGATCAAGGGGTTGGACTATGTTGAATTGTAAGGAGATTATGTTGCTATGAGAATTGACTTTGAGACAAGTATTGTTATGCTACAAGTTTTTCATGCTTTTGATGTGATGTGGATGGGATCCAAGCTGGAAGAGTGACTTCAAATCAGATTTGATGGTTGTAATTCCTTATCTATTTAATAAATTATTTGAACCTTTTTCCCATATTCTTATCTTGTTATATGACGCTTATATGTGTGAATGTATCTGATTCCATTTACATGTATTCAATAGATCTTTTTATTTGATTGGTTCTTTATCTTATGTTTGTGTTTACAGGTACTTCTCAAGCATGGTAAGTACGGGAAGGAGCGATAGGATCAATACAAAGGAGACAAGAGGAAATCGGAACTAGAAGTAGGTCTTCTCATCTTCTTTTACTTATATATTGCTTATAAGAAAAGGCTAAAGTTCTTTAAACTATTGTTCTAGAGATGGCTACTTATCTAGGGAATTAGTATTATCTGTAGATGCCAAATTCTCTGAAACTCTTTGGTGTCTCATAAGTAGAATATTTGGGCCATATTGTTATAAAGTATGGCATATAAGTGGACCATAATAAAATTGAAGCTAAGAAGGAATGGCCCCATCCTACAAGTCTTAAAAGTACATACAATTTCTACTCTTGAGAGTTCATTTATAATTAAGGAAAATTTGTTGTTCCCCTCACTGCCTCGCTTAAGAAAGATGCTTTTAGTTGTAATGCAAGCATACATCATGCTTTCCAAGAATTGAAGGATGTTGTGTGTCTAAAACCCACCCTCGCTTGACACTTGTGTGGCAGTGTTGGTCCAAGGACTGGGATGTTTGCACGATGAATTGAAGGGATTCCATGAAGGGGGGTTCTTGTGGAGCTTAAGTTGAAAGGAGCTTTTGGAAAATGATGTAGATGCAGAGAGGTCGAGCACGCAGGCGTCCCAACCCACAAATATGATCATTTTTGCAAATTCGAACACCATTTCAAAGCTTCCATGGTTGCTAATATTTTGATGAATAACATGTTCAAATTCCATGATATACCACAATCATCACAACTATGATGCCATATAACAAAAAATGAGTTTAAACTTATCATTGTGTATAAGAAATATAAACTTAACTTATATAGATTTCTTAATTTTACCAATTTTTTAATTTACTTTAATATATTGTTCATTTGTGGGGTCCTTTTGGGAGCTTTTGGCTTGAAAGGAAGTGGTATTGGAGGTGGAATTATGTTGTGGGGTCTGGTGACTCTGGGTGTGTGGGAAGCTTTGTGCGTTATGGGTCTGTTATGCCTTCAATTTTGGGAACAAAGAGGAGTTAGGAAGATCGAGGTTGAAGTGGGGTATGGGCTTGATGCTTGTGTGACAGTGTTGATCCAAGGACTGGATGTTTGCACAATGAATTGGAGGGAGTCCATGAAGGAGGGTTCCTATGGAGCTTAATTTGAAAGGATGCTTTGGCAAAATATGCATAAGAGGAGAGGTCGAGCACGTAAAGGTGTCGACCCTTGAGGTGTGAAGTGATGCATCCGGGCGACCAGTGGGATCTGAGGCAGAGAAGTAAACTGGTAGGACTTGTCTCCTCGTAGGGTGGACCTTCCTCTAGTCATATTAGTTAGATGATTGAACCACTGGCACACGATAAGAATGTTGCTACACAAACGAGCAGGCCTTGTGAATAGGCAAAAGCTAGAGGGCACCACAACATCTTGGGACAAAGGCCCTATGTCCAAAGGTGTTGTTGTGCTCTTTAGTTTTTGCCTCTATATGAGGCCTACAAGTTTGTGCAACAACAAGGAATGAAAATCATAATGAATTCATATCTTTCATGAATGATTTGCAACATAACCAATAACAAATACTTGATAGATTGGATTCTGTTTGACACAGGTAGAAGCAGATTCCAGATAGGCAGGATCTATTGGATAAATTTCGTCTACTATAGGTTGAATGCATGAGATAAACTAGTTTTATCTTGCTTTGGTCTATGTATTTCATCATTATCTCCAAGCCATCAAGTCTGGTCGGAATGAGGTTGGAGACATTTTGACTGAGAACCAACCACAATGTAATATTTTGAGCACATACCTTTTCGATATCATTTATTTAATTATATTATAAAAATTAAGTATTATTTAACTAATTGGAAAAATATCACTAAATTTATAAATTATTCACTCAAACACATTATAATGTATTCTTAATACATTATAAAGTTGATATAAAATAATAAACATTAAAATGCATTCACAAACAAATAAATATGACAAGAATATAAAAAATCAATATAGATCCATCGAAGTTTGGAATCTACCAAACAAGACTATAAAAAATCAATATAGATCTATCGAAGTTTGGAATCTACCAAACATAACGAGGGAACAAATCTCTCAAGATGTAATCCTCTTTTCAAGTGAAAATTTTGAATGTTGCATATGAAAAGATTTTGATATCTTTTAAATTCAAAATTAAGATAAACTTTCCATTTATTTGAATAGAAATATATGCATTTGATATTTTTATTTGACATATTTTATAAACATTTTAACGTAAAATATATATATATATATAATATTAATTGAAAAAACAAGTTTTTTCTTTAGTTTCACTCACGAAAGAATTTGAACATTGAATGGAATAATTTACAATTTACATTGAATGGGAAACTAAACTATCCCTTATGAACTATTAACAAGGCCGCATAGCTAAGCCGTTTAGTTCAATTATTGAACTTTTTTTATATATATTTTCAAACATGTGAAGGGGTTTAATGCAAATTAATTCACACTTCAATGGCATTAAAGCCTTTCAAACCCTTCCCAACCCATTAAGTATGACCTGGAATTAGTTTGTCCAAATACCAAACAGTTTTTGAAAAGATTGTTCAAGAATTTTTAGCTATGGGTTTCATCAGTCCTAGCACTAGTAGTTGTTCCTCCCTTATTGTCATTGTACTAAAAATATAAGAAACTTGGTGCATGTGTCCTGATTTTCATGCTCTTACTATAATCACTATCGAGCATAAATTCTCTTTCCAACCATTGATGATGTCTTGGATGAACCCAGAGGTGCTCAATAGTAATTCTTACTTTATATAGTAATTCTATAATTGCATTATTTTAAAAATTGAAATTGAATAAAAACTGTAAAATGTAAAATAATTAAATAAAAATTTGAAATACAAAATAATTAAATAAAACAAAAGCTAAAAATAAACAACATTTTGAAATTTTGAATTAAAAAATAAAAATAAAAATTTGCAAAACATTTAATATGTATTTAGCCACACTTAGTTTTAGTTGAAAACCTTATCACTTTTACTTAAAAATCTGTGGTTGACAATGGACAAAACTAGTTTTAGTTGAAAACCTTATCACTTTTACTTAAAAATCTGTGGTTGACAATGGACAAAAGTCACTGTTTAGAAGAAGTGTATTGCTTGCTTGGAAAACTTCTGAAACTATTTATAGCATCGCCAATGTACATGCACATTTTTACTAATTTTGGCATGTTTTGGGCTTAGATTTGATCACTTCTGGCATTAATTTATTCCATGCAAACTATGAGTGGGCTTGTGGTAATTCTGCGGATAATGTCATAGAGCCTAGTGATAATGTACAATTAGTGATAAATAAATTCTAAGAAATATTCATATAGCCTTCCCATTATTAAGCTGGGAGGATGCAAAAGTCTGAATTTGTTGAGATTATTTTTGTTATAGTTCAACCCAAAATAATATACTAAATAAAATTATTAATATGTTTTCATTTAATTTAATAATACAAAAGCTTTAATATTCTGAGCATTGCAATTAAATTTCACTTCTAATGATTAAATAAAAAGTCTATTAAATAAATATAGTAGTAAATATTAATAGAATATATATTCTTGATTACAGTATATTTAAGAAACCAGGAAATTGACTTGGCATGGCATTACATGGTAGGTAGGGAAAGACAAAATAGATCGTGCATACAGAAGAGTCCAGTGAATTGACTTCACATCGCATGGCAGGGAAAGACTAAATAGATCATGCTTACACAAGAGTCCAAGAAAACAAGCAATAGTAGGATGGTGGTGTTGCTCATAATAATCATGTTGTTTCATGGTGGAAAGAATGCCGGCAGCATTAAAGAGTAGAAATGAAATGTTGGGTGGAAAAACCAATACAGAATTATCATTTGTACAGAGACATGAATAAAAACGAGAGCGAGCACACTCATGAATTGGCACACTGGCCGTCTTGGGGAGATGTGACAAAATAGCCTGTTCAGACCTATCAATCCAATTGGCTGGGGAAACAGAATTATATTAAAATCAATTTTCATTTTCATTTATTTTTTTAAACTATATAAATAAATCATATATTTTATTATTATTAATTTTTATTTAACTTTTCACTTCACTTCACTTCCACATTTGTCTCACCATCAAAATAAAATAAAATTCATAAATAAAACTAATTATTATTACAGTATGTAGCCATTGTTTGACGTGCAGGGAAGGACCCTCCTACAGCTCTGTTGTTGTTTGCAAAATCACTTCTCCCTATACTATTTTTGCTTTGCTCTTATATATACTCGACGATCATTGATTAGAATAGGAGATGCCTGTATAGCAGCTTGTGCCGAAACTGCTTCTTTAAACTCCACAAACCCATAACTGCCTATTCCTAACTTGGACGCCAGAAGGCTTTATTGCGCCAAACTTTTTCATCTCTTCCTCAAGTTGGGAAGGGGTAATATTTGCAGCCAAGTTGCTGACAAAAACAGAACACTGGCCAGTTCCTTTTGCAATGTTGTAATTACTACCACTGAAACTGAAAGGAGTGGACTTACTAACAGCTTTGCCAGTTTGTTTTTGATTTTCCCTGACAGATACTTTACATCCTCGAATTAGAATAGGGGAAGACTGTAGTGCAGTTTGGACTGAAGCTGCTTCTACAAATTCTACAAAACCAAAACAAGGTCGACCTCCTGGCCTACTCCTAACTTGAACGCCACAAGGTTTTACGGCCCCAAACTTCTCCAACTCTTCTTCAACCTGGGGAGGAGTAATATTCACAGGTAAGTTGTCGATAAAAACAGAGCATTTACAGTTTTCATCTGCAGTGCTGTAATTAGCTGGCGTATTGACAGGAGTCGAATTAGAATTTGGTGAAAGTTGAGCAGAATTTGGCTGAGCCCTGGTTCTGGTTATGGTTCTCACAAGAGGTGGTTTCTTAATTGCAACATTCCGTTGTTGTGCTGCATTTTTCTTAAGAATTGAAGCGTAGGACTCTTTGGGTGCTTCTTGAACTACAACTGGAGTTTCTTCTTCTTGAACTGCAACTGGAGTTTCTTCTTCTTGAACTGCAACTGGAGTTTCTTCTTCTTGAGTTTTTATTTATTTTTTAATCTCGTTAGTTTTTATTTATTTTTTAATAAGATAAATAAACAACATCTACCATTAGTAGCTAATTTTTTGTTTTTTTAAAAGCCTATCTATATTTACCACCTAATTTTTTGTTTTGTAAAAAGCTCCTACACAAACAACATCTATCATTACCAGCTAATTTTTTGTTTTTTAAAAAGCCCGTAAACAAACAACATCTACCATTACTAGTTATTTGGATGCTCACAGGCAATCAAAGCTTCTCACAAGCCTTCTCCTCTACCCTCCAAGCTCCTATTTCCTTGTGCAGTTTTCCTGGGTGATCCTATTGTTACCATGTGTAAAAGGGATAATCTCCTTAATTTAAGGGATAACTGTTGCATGACTTCACAAGGACTTCTAGCTTGAATTTCTCCAACTAATTAATCCAAGATGAATTAATTAATTATTTTTCAAGCAGCTCGTGAGACTAAATCCGAATTTTAATTCAAGGACAAATTAAAATTGAAATATTATGGATTCTATTTTTATCATTTCTTGTTGCTATTTTCAACAGAATCTATCTCCTTGAACATTTGAATTCTAGGTGAGATGAGATGAGCATCTTATTTTTTTGGGTCCACCAAGATGAAACCTGTACCAACTCCATCTTATTTGAATTCTAGGTGAGATAAGATGAGATGAGCATCTTGAAATAGAGAGTTTAAGCTTCTAACCTTATTTTACCCTTGTATGAATTGAAGTACATAATATTTATGCCCAATTGAACATGCTTCCTTCTTGGGCCCGGGTATATATTAATGGCTCCCAAGATTCTTCGAATGTATCTACATTTGATTTACCATAAAAATGACATCACATGTCCACTACCAACCGATATGCTTTTCTTAAAAACTTGGTCTTGTAGAGTCAATCAACTCTCATCCAAAATTTGCTAGGGTCTTTCCACCATGTATTTAAGATATCCTAGTTAGCTAAGGCAAAATATTCATACCATTTTGTTATGAGAGCTACCCGATAGTTAGGGAATTTGCAATACTCAGCAATGCAACGATGTATGTATATGTCTATGTCTATGTATATGTATGTATATATGTTGCCAAAGATATGTCCTTACTGTCTTGAATGGTCATATCCTTTACATCAATTATTTTATGATCCACTCAATGGTTTCTACAAATGGGAGAATTGTGGGATGCGATGCTATATTTTGTAACCAATATATCTTCACATTTTGATACACTTCAACATCATCCTCATCCCCGAGAATTTATTTGCGTGCAAATAGATAATATATACCTAAGAAAGTTATTGACATGGATTTATCATTGCAACATGGTGTATCTATATAGATTGGGGTTGAGATTATAGAACTTTCTTCTACCCCTTCTTCAACACCTTCAACAATCTCTTTACGTGGTCTCCTCTTAAGTGGGGCCATCTCTGTTGTTGATGAGGAAACACAGAGGCACTCCAAATCTACTATACTTGACATTTCAAAGATGTTCATTATGATAAACAACATTGGAAAATTAAAGTCAATTCAGTGCATAACACAAAGGGATAGTTATGTGTATAATTGGTCATTACATTGTTGTGTAAGGAAACCTTGCAAACTATAGGAAATGGATGTCCCACGAAGACTGTGCACTAAGGGTATAGTCTATGGTGATATGATCGAGAGTGGTGTTGGGCATGTAGATAACATCATTACATAGGGAAGAAAGTGAGTCTATAAAAGGGGGTTGTGCCATAGTAAAAAGAGAAAGGTGGACAATGACGATGCTATGATTGTAGTAGCTAGGTTTTAGGCCTATGCCATTGTGTTGGAGAGACAGGTAGCATATAGAGGGAGTTTGGGCTAATGTGCAAGGATGAATGAGCATGTTGAGGTGAAGATTGCGATGCAACCAACAATAGTAGAGATACACAAGTAGTCGTTGTGCACTAAAGTGGGGTAAATTAAGGTTGGTGTTATTTTTCTTGTTCATTTAGTTAAACCTATCTTTAGACAACGATCTCTTTAAAAGAGCATCTAGCAGTGTTACGAGGGTTGGCAAGCAGGAAGGAAAGAATAGTGATCCTAAAAGTTTTCAAAAACTATGTTTATCACTGCTTTGAACTATTTTATATATGTATTTTTGAAATATTGATTTATATTTTAATATTGACCTTCATTCCATGAGTTTATGTGTTATTGATATGTAATTCTATTGTTGTGGCTGAACTTGTTTATGGTAATGGTCAGGGCCCATCACCAACCTCAGTGAAGTTGTAATCCATTTGAGTTAGAGCAGGAATAATTGTGTGGTGATATAACATACCTGTAGTATGATATTTGAGTGTGATTGTAGTTAATCAATTTTTATAGTTTTGAATGATTTGATTTTTAGATTTACGTTTCAAATCAATTCTTGTTCTTTAGATTTATAATTTTCTGTTGAGGCATTGAATTGATAGTCCGAAGCATGGAGCATTATCAATGAACAACTCTTGGATTTTGGCTTGTATATTTTATGGTTTGAACTGAAGTTAAATTTGGATTGAAATGGTTGGCTCAAAATTTCTAAATGGTTGAGCCTCAACATTCACCGCAGGATCAAGGATGGAGAGGAAACCCTTATGGGAAAGTTTATCAGTCCCAAATTCCAACAACCTCATATATCTATTATCAACCACAATATCCACCTTATGTGCCATAGACACCTAATGTGCCTTAGTACTAGCAAGGTTACAACCCACCCTATCCCACACAGTAGCAACCCTCATTACCATTACCACCCCTACCATCACATCCACTACCATTACCTCAAAATGT
Source organism: Pinus taeda (assembly GCA_000404065.3). NCBI lineage: Eukaryota > Viridiplantae > Streptophyta > Pinopsida > Pinales > Pinaceae > Pinus > Pinus taeda. The sequence goes on from APFE030597404.1 coordinate 8,529, forward strand.
TAATCCATCTTCATAGCAGATCAAACAATCATTTGACTTGAACCCTCCATGAACAACAAAACTGCCTACACAACCTATATCTAATCCTATTAATAAACCTCCTTAGCCCATGGAAAACATAGAATTACAATCTTTTCCCCCCTATGTTATTACTTACTTTCCTATAAATGAAATTCAACTTAGATCTGGGAAAGTGATTAATATGAACAAATATGCAATGGTCATACAAGGGGAGGATCCTCAAATAGAATCTGACAACAAATAGGATGAACATAAACAAATAGAAACAAAAAATAATGGTGTGACAAGAGAACCACATTAAACATTGGAACCACCTTTTCTAGAGAGACTACTTGTAAAGAAAGTTGAGGTACCTGTGGAATATGATCTTCATTCTGAATTGAGTAATTTTTGTATAAAGATCCCTTTATTACAAACCACTAAAGACATACCTATCTACACTAACATCATTAGGGGTATTTGTATTAATAAACATACGATGAAGAAGACTAACAACCAAACCATTAAAGTAGTTAGTGTTGAAAATGCATCAACAAAATCCTAAATTATTGTTTTCCTTGAATTAAATTAGGAATAAAATTGTAATTCCATGTCACAAGACAACTTGTATTAGTTAACTAAGTTAGTTTGAATTAGTTGTCTCAATCAATTCAAGTTGAGGGTCTAACTTCAATCATGTAGAGTGTCTCCTACATTATTGGAGCCCGATTGATTTTATTTTGAGTTGTAATTAATTAATTTAGTTGCTCTGTTAAAGTCAGTTAAACTAGTTCCAACTGATGGAGGAACTAGTAGGAGCTCAGAAGGTGGGGTGGTGCTTCATGTGGTCAACTAGATAATTGATTATTCAGTCATAAATAACTCATGCATGTCAGATATGAGAGTTACCCAGTTAATATTGGACTTCAGGGACAATGTACTATCAGTTATATAATCATCTGAATTGTAAAGGTGGTACATGAATTTAGAGGAAGGCCTATGAGGATTGCACAATTCCAATTAAGGAATTTCCCTAATTAATAGGGTCTAATTCCCAAGGAAACAACGCAAGGACATATGGACTTGCGCAAGACAAAATTTGGTTAAGTGTTTTCCTGGGCTTCTCTAGGAAGCTCTGAGATAGATAGAGATAGTGCAAAGGTTGCTTAGGCTTGAGCAAAGCATTGTAATCGTCTCATACTTTCAGAATAATGAAATATACGAATAGCAAGGGTTTTTAGTTGTGGATTTCCCAAGGAAACCATTATGCAATGTGTTGATTGAATTATTTCTCTTGTATGCCTTATGATTTCACGATCATTTAATTGTTTCCGTTGATGAGTAGAGTAGATTCAAGTCTTTTGTTTTAGCATATTACATAAGCAGTTTGAATCTACAATGAATTTCTACATGGTATAAGAGCATAAATCACTCTAGAATAGGATAATAGGAGTTTGTCATTTGCAAGTGAAACCGAATTTTCATTATCATTCATAGTGAGCTGGATGTTGTTCTACAGATTTAGACTCAAATATGCCCTTGAGGGTAGTTCGAACTATATTTCTTGGAAGGATAGGATGGAGGCAGTGTTGGAAGACAACGAGCTTAAGGAATTCATAAACAAAGATATTCCTAAGCCTCCAACAACTATTGCTCAAGATCTTTCAAGGTAGAGAAAACGTGTTGCAAAGGAAAATAAGGATTATCCTAGAAAGAGTTTAAGATCATATTGTCTCGAGCCTCCATGGTAAGGAGATTCCATATGCAATGTGGAAGGCCTTGATAGACCTATTTCAAAACAAAAATGACCACATGAAGTTGGCACTGAAGGAAAAGCTTAGGAAAATCAAGATGGAGAAGGGCGACACAATACCAAAATAGTTGGCCAAGTTCACCCGATGTCAGGATGAGCTTGGAAGTGTTGGTGTTACAATTGTTGAAGATGATCTAGTCAGCCTAGCACTTCCATGCTTTCCCAAGACCTATCAAAAATACTAGGATTTGGTAAGTGAGAGGGAGAAATTACTAGAGTGGGAGAATTTGTGGTAACATGTGGCACACTTCAAGATCTTTGGTTCATCAGTTTACTGTCACGTTACCCAGGATGCAAGGAAAAATATAGAACCAACAACTGAGTTGGGCATATTTGTGGGGTACACTGATACACCTGAAAATTATCGAGTGTGCCTTCCATATCAAACGATGACAGTGGTTCATAGAGATGTGAATTTTGATGAAAAGAAGACCATCAGATGTTCCCTTGAGAGGGAGATTTAGTTACATGTAGATGAGGAGCTTTTAGCTCCAAAGGAAGAACCTCGGGATGATATGGAGCAACCAAATTCATAAGATAAGAGATTGGAAGCACCCACTCATGTA
>APFE030597407.1:0-12228 GCA_000404065.3 Pinus taeda
TCCATTGCTGTAGTTCTTCTTGCTGTAGCTGAGTTTCAAGCTGCAAAAAATCAATTTTCTCTTGTGCATTTTGTAGGCAGACTTGAATGTCTATGAGAGAAACTTTGCTGACTTTTAATGTATCATGATTAGTAGAATGCATCAAAGTTTTCAAGAATTCTAATACTTCAGTAATTTTAACCATATTCTCCATTGTCAAAATTACACCTTTTAAAAACTGGTCATAACTATGAACAAATGAATAAGCAGCACCCACTCACAATACTTATGTAAAGAATCTTTTCTTTATCGCTGGAAATTTAGACCAAGAGAAAAGTCAAAGATTAAAATCTTGTGAAAATCCCTTAGTTGCAGCAACCGGGGTATCGCGGACGAAGACAGGGATTCCAAAGAAGGACGACGCACATCCGAAGAGAGCCTCTCTCAATGTTGGATCGCAAAGTCGCACTGTTTTGCCTGTTCAGCAATCTAGGAGACGTCTTCCTCTTTCTAATTTGACAAATCAGGCCTCCGCCCAATCTAAGCATGGTATTCCCTACAGCCAAGGATTTGTTAACCAACCAAAATCTTCAAAGGCCAGGGCTAGAGTGGCACCCAATGGTACAAGAGACTTGGAAATTGAAAAGGGCACTACAAAATCGTCTATTCCAAACAACAATACTTTATCTCTAGCACAAAAGATTTCAACTACAACTTCAGTTAGTACAACTTCAATTACTACAGAAGCTCTAGTCACAGACAGTAGCACTTCAGATATTGCTTCCTTGGAGAAGAAAACCTTGCAGAACCTGTACATCTCAAAGCATCATTCGAAGACATTGTAAGTCCACCTCTTTGAAGAAAGGATTCCAGTCGTAGCAGGGGTGCAAGGATCTAAGATTATTGAAATTAACGCAGATAACAGAGATCCTCATATGTGCGTATTCTATGCCTCTGATATCTATGACCATTTTCACAAAATTGAGAAGAAGAGAATGCCATCAACGGACTACATGGATGTAGTTCAGCAAGAAATAAGTACTAGCATGCGGGGAATATTGATAGACTGACTTGTTCAGGTTGCAGAGGAATACAAACTTGTTCCAAAGACCCTATTTTTTACTGTGTCCTATATAGACATATATGTTTCTCATAATGTTACAATCAGACAAAGATGCTAGGCTCAAACGAACGATGCCTTATAATTTCTCGAATGAAAGACACCTTATAATCTCTCGAATGTAATTTCGGTCTAATTCCAGGTTCTCATTTTCGAGATGGCTTCGAAGAGTTTCACTGTCTATCTGATCAAACAATTCATTGGCCGCATCTTTGTGGAGGTCTAGTGCATCTAAATTATAAAGTAGCTTGAGCAATGTCTGTGATCGCACCTCAATAGTGATGATAACATTCATGAGTTGAGTTTCAGACCCGACTCGTCTATTTGCAGTGAAATCCACCGGATCCTTTCTCTGCCTGGGCTAATCATAAACAACTACAATGGCGTTACTTACAAGAAAAATCTGCCTTGGAATTACACATTCGGTGGAATAAAGTCCCAGGCCATGGCCTACGAAATCGGTGACCTCGGGAATGGAGGCGCCAATCCGGAGCAGGTATAATGCACCAAAGAGAGAATATATGATAGAGAGTGGCAGGTAAAGAATGGCACATAGTCTCATCAAATGAAGTTACGGCAACAATGTGAGCTAGCGCAAGGGAGATTCTGCCTTCTAGAGAGGCCTTTGTAATTGCAAGAATCCCCGGGGAAACCAATGAAGTTCTTGTAGATCTTTCTTCAGCTTCTGTTACATATGACAAAGTCTATCATGGATTTCGATACCCCACAATTACATCGGATGAAGATGCAAAGGCTTCTGAGATGGTTTACAACTACCCTCCATTCATACGTTCAATCAAAAGCAGAGGTCTCGAGATCGAATTCGTTGGCTGCAGTGGGTTTTCGGTTGGCTGGTTTGGTGAAAAGAAGCAGGGCAGGAGAACAGTGAAGATCCAGTGCTTCTATCCCAAAGGGACTTCTAATAATTTCACTCGACCTGTTGAGGGGATCACAGCGGTAGTAGATCTAGAAATAATGAAGATCATTAGCTACAGCGATGAGAAGAAAATTCCAGTACCAAAAGCGGAAGGGACTGATTACAGATTATCGTCTCAGAAACCGCCCTTTGGACCCAAAATCAATCCCATCTCAATAGAGCAGCCCAAATTCCGGTTCTCTTTCCTTCCCATTTAGACTTGCAGCGAGCATTTTTGCCGGAATTCTCAGAAACTCCATCCATTTTCACCGTCGATTCTAGCAACCACCAAAATCTGCTATATATGTTGCTTGAATCTCAAAAAAATTGTGTAAAAATTATGTAAACATCGAGCTCTAAAGGCACGAGGTCTTTCAATCTTTTTGAAACCATAAGGAATTTTTCAAGGCAATGGAAGACCAAACGCTAAACGGAAAACATAATTTGCCAGAAACGGTACCTGTGCTACAAATTCAACGGCCAAAGAGACCCTAGGAACTGTGTAGCATCATCAGCATGAATAAATGATTCAATAGCATCGCTGACCAATCCTTCCCTGAGTTGTGCCTTTGCAACTTGACTCCAAACTGCAGCCTCCTCAATGCGGGATGCAAACTCAACTTCAGGCACGCGTTTCTCTTTCTCACATGTTTGGTGTGCAGCTTCAGGGAGCGTTTCTCCTCTTAGACGTTTGGTATGTCAGGCAGTGTTTCCTGTCAGGAAGCGTTATGTGTACAAGAGGCGTTCTGACGGGATATTTATCATCAGGCTGCAATTTTCAAATGGAGCATTATGTGTATGGAGGGAGAAGATAGTGTACAGAGGGAGCAATGTTTTGGCACAGCACAGCTGGAAGGGAATATGGAAGATTATTTCACGACAGAGGCAGTGCAGGTAATGAAGGCTAGGTCAGTGCTATTCAAGGCAACTTAGATCAGTTTCTCAGGGAAAACTGGTCACACATCATGGCTCTGATACCATGTTAAACACACATGGGGAGCGAGAAAGATATAAATGATAAAGCATGCATTATGATTTTATTAACAATTTGATATACATTTATAGTACAGTTGGTGACCGTTGGGATTCACATCCCAAGGTCCCTTGGACTACTTAGTCTGTTCAGCTTCCACACTAACCCATTTAGGATTAGGTGTCCAACAATCCCGACCCACATAATAACTAATCATCCTATTCATAGCACACCACCAGGGGAGGGTGAGTCGCCATGTGCTTGTATGTTGCTCCAGTAAGTACCCCAACCCCCCCAAAGCTCCCAAAGCTCAATGTAGGACCCTTATAAGAAGGTCTCTCAAAGACTCCAAGTCGTTCGGGAAAGTCACAGATTTGACCTTTCCCCAGGGCTTTGACAAAATGTCTGCGACCTATACATCAGTCTCAATGCGATGGAGCCTCCTTGCTCATCGACTTACCATATCGCAGATAAGGCAGTATCTGATGTCTATCTGCTGGAGCAATCATCGAATACGTGATTCTCAATAATCGAATCCCCCCTCTGGTTGTCACAGAGAATCACAGTGATATTCATCATGTGTAAAAACAGCTCACTTAAGAGCTTCTACAACCATGCAGCTTCACACGAGATCATACTCGTAGCTATGTATTCGATCTCAGTGGTGCTTATAGCAACTGACTTCTGCATCCTGCTCATCCATGATATCAAAGCAGAATCTAAAGAGAACCAGCATTGAGAAGTGCTCTAGTGATCCTCCACACTGCCTGCCTAGTTAGCATTCGAATAATCATGCAGTTTCATATTTCTGGCAATGTATCTCAACCCATGAGAGATTGTGTCCCAAAGATATCTCAAAAGATTCTTGGCACCAATCCAGTGAGGCTCAACCAAATATGAGCTCACCAAGCTAACTGCAAAACATATGTCGGGACAGAAGTTCACCAAGAACATCAACGTGAATGAGTTTATGAAACTCAAAGGCCTTTCCCAAATCTGGTCCGACATCACTACCATATAACTTTTGAAAGTTAAGATCCTCGAGGTAGTCACAGGCTTGCAGTTTATCATTCCACATCCGGAATCCAACTCCCTCATAGTTCTGTAAATGAAAGGGTCTACACATGTCAGAAATAGGTCGTCCTCATAAGGTGCCAGTATGAGGAGTTTATCATCCACAACCTTCGGGTAATGGTTTGGATCGGTTTCACTCCTAGTGAATCTCAGCTTCATCTGACAGCTATCAATCCTCTCATACTACACCCAGGGAGTTTTCCTTCAAGTCATAGAGGGATTTCTTCCACCTGCATATGTGAGATTCCTAATCATCAATCTCAAACCCCTCAGGTTGCTCCAAACATATGGACCTGCTACATGAGGGGAATGGTCCACTTGTAAGATTTTCCTTCGGTATATCTCAGGCATGTACTTTCATGCTCTTTTTTTAATTCAGGCATCCCTGTCACCATCTGACTCACAGACCTCTAGTGCTACGTGTCAATGGACATGGTCCCCAGTGGACTTCTTCCAACTTGATACAACCTTGAACTCAAAAACATCTATGAAAATTCTATTTTCAAACACATACCTTTCCATCAATGAGTGCCACCTTGTAACCTTTGACTTCCATTACTGAAGTGGACACCAAGTTCGTCTTGTGATCAAGTACATAAAAGAGATTTTTTAAATGAATCGAGTTACCCTCATTCAATTGAGGGGTAATATTCTCTACACCCTTTTCGAGATATGTGGCATCGAATCCAAGTATAATCCCACGATTGTTTCCATCTCTACCAAATTAGAGAGTTCACCCTACAATCAATAAGCCAGATTCCCAAAGAATCTGAAGGAGAGGGACAATACAAGATAACGCTTCTTTATCTTATCAAAAACAACATTTGATTCTTCATACCTGGGGTTCCTTGCTTTCTTTGAAGAGTCATCCATTTCCTTGATGACCTACATTACCTGTCATTCCTTTGATCATCGAAGATGTCCTTGGAATGATTGTTATCTTCATCAAGAGATGTGTCTCTTCTATTCGGACACTCCTTCGCATAATGGTGCTTTCTTTGAAGAGTTGTCCATTTCCTTAATGACCTGTATTACCTGTCATTCCTTTGATCATTGAAGATGTCCTTGGAATGATTGTTATCTTCATCAAGAGATGTGTCTCTTCTATTCAGACACTCCTTCGCATAATGGTCGAACTTATTACAACCAAGGCATCTGCCTTTCCTTCCACCCTTAGATCTAGACTTCCCATTGAAGTGATCTTTAGGTAGGCCATCAGAAACTTCTGCTACACCATTCTGATAATATTCTTTGCTTCGACTTCACCCTTGGTGATTTTGAAGAGGGATGAGGAATCCACTGATCCCTTTTTCCTTTCCCAACTGTCTTCGGTGATTGCTCTTTCACTCTTGCTTGGGCATTGTCTTCACCTTAGCTCTGATACCATGTTAATTTTAGGTATATTCTATGCTTAGAGCAATTTATTTCAATTTTCATATTTAGCTCAATATCTTTTCTAGATTAGCAATCACATTAGCATTAAAGTAAACTGCAGATTCGGACTTCCCATTGAAGTGATATTTAGGTAGGCCATCAGAAACTTTTGTTGTGCCATTCTGATAATATTCTCTACTTTGAATTCACCCTTGGTGATTTTGAAGAGGGATGAGGAATCCACTGATCCTTTTGTCCTTTCCCAACTGTCTTCGGTGATTTCTCTTTCACTCTTGCTTGGGCATTGTCTTCACCTCAGCTCTGATACCATGTTAATTTTAGGTATATTCTATGCTTAGAGAAATTTATTTCAATTTTCACAGTTAGGTCAATATCTTTTCCAGATTAGCAATCACATCAGCATTAAAGTAAACTGCAGATAGAACATAAACATAAATCGCAGAAGACAAGCCAAGACAAGAGGAAACAAGATGTGGCACTAGTCAAGGACAAACCCCAATGTGGGGAAACCCTTGATCAATTCTTCTTATATCTTCTTCAATAGTTCAGCAGAGAGAGAGAGATAGTACATTTACAACAGAAGTCAACACTTTGACTTATCTAGATAAGAGCATAGATCATCTCTAAGAATATGATACATGAGATCAGTTGAAGACATGTTGCTTCAACTAATTCTCCAAGGTGACTCCTTCACCTATCTTTGTGCTTCATTTCATCATCATATTGCACCTCACCGTGCTACACCATGTTGCACCCATCATCACTATGCTGCATCTCATCATGCTTCATTAATCATGACTATACCCATCACTATATTGCATTATGTACCATTGTTGCACCATGTTGCCATACTGACCTATGTGTTGGCTGCATCTTGCTTGCTTGTTGTCCCTAGCTTGCTTATTGTCCCTAGCATGCTTGTTGTCCCTTGCATGCTTGTTGTTGCATGCTAGTTGTCCCTTGCATGCTAGCTATAGCATTGCATGCTTGGTGTATTTGCTACTAAGTACCATACACTACCCCAATGTTAGTTAGTTGTCCCTTGCATGTTGCTCTCCTTCGGAGACAGATACTCTGGTTGTTCCAGCAATTTCAGTTGTTCCCGGAAATTTTGGCAATTCCGGCTACTCCTAGCAGTTCCGGCAATTCTCATTTCTTCCCTCTCCATCATATTTCCCATCAGTCCCGGTTGTTCCGACTGTTCCCGGCAATTCCGGCTATTCCTGACAGTTCCAACAATTCTGGCTATTCCCAGTAGTTCTGATAGTTCCCAACAGTTCCGATAGTTCCGGCAGTTCTAGCTTTTCCCTGCAGTTCCGGTAGTTCCTGGCAGTTTTGGCAATTCCAGCTTTTCCCGACAGATTCGGCAATTCTAGCTTTTCCGGGCAATTCTAGCAGTTCCGGCAATTCTGGCTATTCTCGGCAGTTTTGGCAATTCCAGCTATTCCTGGCAGTTCCGACAAGTTCCGGCAATTCCAGCTATTCCCGACATTTCTAGCATTTTCGGCTTTTCCAGCATTTCCGGCTTTTCCAGCTTTCTGGCAGTTTCGGCTTTTCTGGCTTTTCAAGATTTTCTGACTTTTCCAGCAGTTTTGGCTTTTCCAGCAGTTCCGACTTTTCTGGCAGTTCCGGCTTTTCCGACAATTTTGCATTTTTTGGCAATTCTTGCTTTTCCAGCAATTCCGACTTTTCCGACAGTTCCGACTTTCTTCCCTCTGGATCAGGTCAACATTATCCCTTAGGATCTCTCCTCCTACTAAAACCCAAAGATAAGTAGAGAGAGGAAAAGATCCCAAGTGTGTTGAAATGACTTGAGGGCCACCTCTATTTATACTAAAATGTTGAGCACATGTGGGGTTTATTTGGTTGTTGGCCGACCTTGACGAATTGTCATAAATTTGTAACTCCATGAATACTTATCAGAATTGGATGATATTTAGATCAATCCTACACCTCTCGATCAGAGCGATCCAAGAAAAATATCAACTGCCATAAATAAGATGACCCACATGGAGTTTGGCCCTAGTTGCCAATTTTAACAATATTTTTCTAGAAATATATTTTGCATATCATTCCATTATCTTATTGAATTAGTCCCTGAAATCATGAACCATTTAAGAGCTCTATCCTTCAACGTTGCCAAAAACAATCTCAGTTTTTGAGTTTTTAATAAGTAACCATAAGATCTACAAACAATTTCAAATTCAAAGAGAAAGTTTTATGAATCCTCTGACCTCAGACCATGAAATTTTGGAAGAAAATATGGAGGGATGTTCTTCATGTGCATGCTACCATCAGTATCTTGAATGGGAAATCTGAGAGGATCTTCCTCATTATCATCATATCCATCCATTTCTTCAACATCCTTTGCCATATTATTCTTCTACCTACAAAAGTGAATGTTGATGTGCCTCTTACTGCACCACGTGATCAAATGGGGGGGTGGGTTGGTGTTGGATTTTTTTTGTTTTTGTTTTTATGATTGAATGAAAACTATAATGCAACGCAGTTTTCTACTTTTGAAATTAAATATTCCTAATGCAAATATTTTTTGTTTTTGCAAAACTAAAAATAAATTAATCAACTAGGGAAGAAAACACTGCATACTTTGATACCTCCCCAACAACGACACGAAAAAGTGATGAGCCTTGGTATTGCAACAAGAATGTTGCAACTCCCAAGGCTACCAACTTCAATTATCAACCCAGGGTTCATATAAACTTAAGAGGTATCAGCGCTATATGTGCAACATACAATGTGTCCTTCCTTTGCCGCCATGATTTAATGGAGTGCATGTATTGAAGCCAAATCCTAAACTAATTGCAGAAAATGAAATATTCGAAATGGAACCTTAACCTTTTGCAAGAAAGAAAGTACAAGGAAAGAAACCTATTCTAATTGTATAAAGATCATGAACTAAATGTAAAAGAAACCTAGCTTAACCCTATTTATCACATGTGATGATTTAAACTAACTGAGCATGAAATATGATCTAGAGAGTATTAATTCTTGTGTGCATGTGTAAATATAAAAGAACTCATCTTTTTAAATATTTTTGCTTTATGAATGCAAAGGATAATCTTTCCTTGATCTTTGGCAGGGAAGACAAGTGGGGAGCAAGAGGATTAAAATGTTCTTGATGGCATGGAGGTCAAGTAGAGGCCTAATCCCAGCTTCAATTATGATTTTTCTCAATACGGGCTCAAAACAAGCTTTCCTACAGGGTGCTACAGTGATTTCCTACAGGATGTTACAAATTTACTATACGACAATATAATTCATCGAATGACCAAGAAAATAAAATCCAAATTGGATGGGACAAATTTTTTTATTAACTATGATGTCTTATGTCCTCATTCCAAGTGGAATCACTCAAAAAGACCTTTGTTAACCCATGCCAAAAAATAGAAAAACATTACTAGTCGAAAATCTAGAAATAAGAACTAGTAAATCTAAAAAATGCTTTACATAATCAAGTGAAAATGTAGTGGGGTAATTTTTGTTATGAACTAAAAAAAATTGTGATCTAATGCAATTGGAACCAAATCGACTCAAGCTCGTTAGCATGCTCTAAAAAATAGCAGAAATTTGTTGTTGTTTACCACAATGAGGTTCCAGAAATCTAGATTTGGGAATAAGAAGACTAATCCAAGCAGCTCAATGATTACTATGAACTTCCAAATCTTTTCCAAGGATGAAATGATTCTTGTGATCTTGCAAAAGAACTTTCATCAACCATTTAACTCGATCCTACAACAAGAAATCATTAATACTAAATGCAGAAATAGAAAGAAATAAAAACAAGAGATGCATGGGAATAAGCAGTGAAAAGAAGGAAAGAAAATGATACAAAAGGGCGCTAAGACTCTTGGGATGGCCAAGCCCAAGGAAACTCAAAGACCTATGGAGGAGAACAAGATTTAGAAGTTGAATATGACACCAATCTTCATTATTTTCATCAACACAATTACATCCCTGCAAGAAAATACAATGGAGCTGCAAAAATACAAGTTCTCCCCACAATAACACTAATGAAAATATATCCCTAGAGGCAAATTCGACTTGGTACATATACAAATTGATTAGGAATCATTCCTCTTGAACGGAGGAAGCTTTCCCCACCAAAATCCCTTGATTAATGGATTTGGTTCCCAATACTATGAATCTGCATTAAATGGCAGGGAACACATCCCTAGATTTTCTCAATCATTGGAGTTCCACAATCTGTGCCATAATTCCATAATATTTTGTTGATTTATTATTCATTATTGATCTTCCATTAGTAGGGAACAAGTCCTTAAATTGTCTCCTCCTCCAAATCTCCATAATCTGCCCAATATTCCACAAAAATAAATAATATTAGGCACAAATATCCAATTATTCATAAACCTTCCTAATGAATATATTAAAATTAAAAATAAATTATCTAATGCATAAAGAGAGGTTTAATGTGCTAAAAGATGGTCATAGGCCCTAAATTATTGTTTGATTTAGAGGTATGAGCCTTAATTTATGTCTAATTTAGAGGCCCATCATACCCCCTTGTTGAAAGTGTTGCTCATCCTCTTAGCAACTTGGTGACCTTATTATGCCTCATCCATGGCCCTGGTGGCCTCTCTCTTGTGCATTAAGAATACTGGCTATATGTTCTGCAAGGACAAGCCCAAAAACATATTTGTGCAAAAAAAATCAATGTTTCTTGAGATCATTATCTTGTTTTCTTGCCTTATTCAAGATGAGTTGAATATTTTTCAGTTTAGCAAGATCTTCCATATCCTTATCAACCTTCTGCTACCTTGTTCCACCATTTGGACACTTCTAAAACTTCAAACTGCCTTTAGATGAGAACTAAGACATCCTACAGTAATTCCTGTCAAAACTACAGGAAACCCTATTAAAACTATAGGAAACCCTTTTTGAACATAAATGATATTTTGAGCCTGAGACGGGCCCTCAACTTCACTTCCATGCCCTTTTCCCACTTTTAGGCCTTGGACAAAATCTAGAAAGAGATTGGAGACCTCTTGGAAAACATATTTTCATCACTATAGTTTGAGTTTTGTTTTGATGGTGAATGCCTCATTTCCTTTTGTTTCCTTCTTCTTCTCTCTTGTGGCCTAGATGACTGCCTAATGGCCTTGAAGTTCTCTATTTTGATTAGGTCTCTCTTAAGCTCTATCATCTTGCGGTTTAGCATAATTTGATCATTTTTTCCTTTAACTTAGTAACCGAAGAACCCACAGTAAAAACCATTTTTCGACAATGTTTCAAATCCCAACAGGGATCCATATTCACATACTAATATATATTGAGAATTAATACTAATATTTAATATAAATAAATATTTATTATATAATATTTTTGATGATAAATAACTATTTACTATTAATTTTTATGAATTGTTAGTATTATTAATTATTATTTTAAAGATCTTATTAATGAATCTATTAACTGAATTAACCAGTAATAATAAATTAAACATTTAGTAGTAAATATTGAATAAATATAAATAATTAAAGTATTTATTTATTATTTCATTAACAATGGAATAAATAATGCTTTTTTTTTAAATACTTTAGAATTCTTTAAAATTACTTTAAAATAAGGATAATAATAAATAAAAAGGATTAAAACAAGCCGACATCCATTTAAATCTACTTCCCTCAAAACTATTTAAAACCCTCATTCAAGCTCTTCTACTATCAACATTCAAGAAGTCCTGATGATGGATCCCTGTTGGGATTTGAAAAGTTGACGAAAAATCGTTTTTACTCTGAGTTCTCCAGTTACTAAGTTAGAAGATATAAACCACAGATGTCTTAAATCCATTTTTTCCTTCTTGTAGAACATTTTTCCTTCCTGTAGTAGTCATTCCTCCTCTTTCAGGGTCTTTTAACTGTATGGGAGTGATGAGAAATGATGAGGAGGGATTGGATGATGATGCTAGGGCTCAAAGGGAGTAGTGTAGGTTTGTGAAAATGGAGAGGATGCTCTGTTTGTTTTTTTTTCAAGAATGAAATGGGATGGATGAATGATGAATAGATAATGAATATGAAGTGGATGGAGGGCATGGAGTGCTATGGTAACTTTGTCCTTTGAAAAATTTTATTCTTTTAACTGTTGTCCTCATTCCTTAAAATCATCACCCTTCATACTTTGACTTTTAAATATTGCATGAATGAAGGAGTGAACTGCAATTAACCAGTTGAAGGCGGCAGAGACTGTTGACCCATCCTTATCTTATAAAACTTCATCTCTCATGCATTGAAAACAAATTTCTAACTATAATATGCTCAAGAGAAGAGGCCAAGAATATTTCATACATGTACCTACCTGATGGCCTTCCTATAGATGTTGTTTGTTGGAGAGTGTTATCGGGGAATCTAGTGTCTATGCAGAGCTGCTAGTCCCACTAAGACGGGTAGCTATCTTAGAAACAAACAAACTAAAGCCACTTTCGTTTTTCTTTATGAGAAGTAGATAGGAGAAGAACGAAGAATACCAACCTCAATCTTTCACTTAGTTCCTTGCTTGTTCCTTCTCCCTTCTGACAGATCTTTGCCACTCCTTCCTTGCTTACCTACTTCAAAGAGTACCTGTAAAGTCAAAGCAGCATAATACCTTCAAAGTACAGAGATTCTACAATCATAAACAATATAGGACCAAATATATATTGACCACACAAATGTATATATCATCAAACATACAAGAATGTGGAGGAAAACTTGAATAGCTTTATTGATATAAAGAATAGAAGAGAGGATTACAACC
>APFE030597407.1:24204-34348 GCA_000404065.3 Pinus taeda
AATCATGCAGTTTCATATTTCTGGCAATGTATCTCAACCCATGAGAGATTGTGTCCCAAAGATATCTCAAAAGATTCTTGGCACCAATCCAGTGAGGCTCAACCAAATATGAGCTCACCAAGCTAACTGCAAAACATATGTCGGGACAGAAGTTCACCAAGAACATCAACGTGAATGAGTTTATGAAACTCAAAGGCCTTTCCCAAATCTGGTCCGACATCACTACCATATAACTTTTGAAAGTTAAGATCCTCGAGGTAGTCACAGGCTTGCAGTTTATCATTCCACATCCGGAATCCAACTCCCTCATAGTTCTGTAAATGAAAGGGTCTACACATGTCAGAAATAGGTCGTCCTCATAAGGTGCCAGTATGAGGAGTTTATCATCCACAACCTTCGGGTAATGGTTTGGATCGGTTTCACTCCTAGTGAATCTCAGCTTCATCTGACAGCTATCAATCCTCTCATACTACACCCAGGGAGTTTTCCTTCAAGTCATAGAGGGATTTCTTCCACCTGCATATGTGAGATTCCTAATCATCAATCTCAAACCCCTCAGGTTGCTCCAAACATATGGACCTGCTACATGAGGGGAATGGTCCACTTGTAAGATTTTCCTTCGGTATATCTCAGGCATGTACTTTCATGCTCTTTTTTTAATTCAGGCATCCCTGTCACCATCTGACTCACAGACCTCTAGTGCTACGTGTCAATGGACATGGTCCCCAGTGGACTTCTTCCAACTTGATACAACCTTGAACTCAAAAACATCTATGAAAATTCTATTTTCAAACACATACCTTTCCATCAATGAGTGCCACCTTGTAACCTTTGACTTCCATTACTGAAGTGGACACCAAGTTCGTCTTGTGATCAAGTACATAAAAGAGATTTTTTAAATGAATCGAGTTACCCTCATTCAATTGAGGGGTAATATTCTCTACACCCTTTTCGAGATATGTGGCATCGAATCCAAGTATAATCCCACGATTGTTTCCATCTCTACCAAATTAGAGAGTTCACCCTACAATCAATAAGCCAGATTCCCAAAGAATCTGAAGGAGAGGGACAATACAAGATAACGCTTCTTTATCTTATCAAAAACAACATTTGATTCTTCATACCTGGGGTTCCTTGCTTTCTTTGAAGAGTCATCCATTTCCTTGATGACCTACATTACCTGTCATTCCTTTGATCATCGAAGATGTCCTTGGAATGATTGTTATCTTCATCAAGAGATGTGTCTCTTCTATTCGGACACTCCTTCGCATAATGGTGCTTTCTTTGAAGAGTTGTCCATTTCCTTAATGACCTGTATTACCTGTCATTCCTTTGATCATTGAAGATGTCCTTGGAATGATTGTTATCTTCATCAAGAGATGTGTCTCTTCTATTCAGACACTCCTTCGCATAATGGTCGAACTTATTACAACCAAGGCATCTGCCTTTCCTTCCACCCTTAGATCTAGACTTCCCATTGAAGTGATCTTTAGGTAGGCCATCAGAAACTTCTGCTACACCATTCTGATAATATTCTTTGCTTCGACTTCACCCTTGGTGATTTTGAAGAGGGATGAGGAATCCACTGATCCCTTTTTCCTTTCCCAACTGTCTTCGGTGATTGCTCTTTCACTCTTGCTTGGGCATTGTCTTCACCTTAGCTCTGATACCATGTTAATTTTAGGTATATTCTATGCTTAGAGCAATTTATTTCAATTTTCATATTTAGCTCAATATCTTTTCTAGATTAGCAATCACATTAGCATTAAAGTAAACTGCAGATTCGGACTTCCCATTGAAGTGATATTTAGGTAGGCCATCAGAAACTTTTGTTGTGCCATTCTGATAATATTCTCTACTTTGAATTCACCCTTGGTGATTTTGAAGAGGGATGAGGAATCCACTGATCCTTTTGTCCTTTCCCAACTGTCTTCGGTGATTTCTCTTTCACTCTTGCTTGGGCATTGTCTTCACCTCAGCTCTGATACCATGTTAATTTTAGGTATATTCTATGCTTAGAGAAATTTATTTCAATTTTCACAGTTAGGTCAATATCTTTTCCAGATTAGCAATCACATCAGCATTAAAGTAAACTGCAGATAGAACATAAACATAAATCGCAGAAGACAAGCCAAGACAAGAGGAAACAAGATGTGGCACTAGTCAAGGACAAACCCCAATGTGGGGAAACCCTTGATCAATTCTTCTTATATCTTCTTCAATAGTTCAGCAGAGAGAGAGAGATAGTACATTTACAACAGAAGTCAACACTTTGACTTATCTAGATAAGAGCATAGATCATCTCTAAGAATATGATACATGAGATCAGTTGAAGACATGTTGCTTCAACTAATTCTCCAAGGTGACTCCTTCACCTATCTTTGTGCTTCATTTCATCATCATATTGCACCTCACCGTGCTACACCATGTTGCACCCATCATCACTATGCTGCATCTCATCATGCTTCATTAATCATGACTATACCCATCACTATATTGCATTATGTACCATTGTTGCACCATGTTGCCATACTGACCTATGTGTTGGCTGCATCTTGCTTGCTTGTTGTCCCTAGCTTGCTTATTGTCCCTAGCATGCTTGTTGTCCCTTGCATGCTTGTTGTTGCATGCTAGTTGTCCCTTGCATGCTAGCTATAGCATTGCATGCTTGGTGTATTTGCTACTAAGTACCATACACTACCCCAATGTTAGTTAGTTGTCCCTTGCATGTTGCTCTCCTTCGGAGACAGATACTCTGGTTGTTCCAGCAATTTCAGTTGTTCCCGGAAATTTTGGCAATTCCGGCTACTCCTAGCAGTTCCGGCAATTCTCATTTCTTCCCTCTCCATCATATTTCCCATCAGTCCCGGTTGTTCCGACTGTTCCCGGCAATTCCGGCTATTCCTGACAGTTCCAACAATTCTGGCTATTCCCAGTAGTTCTGATAGTTCCCAACAGTTCCGATAGTTCCGGCAGTTCTAGCTTTTCCCTGCAGTTCCGGTAGTTCCTGGCAGTTTTGGCAATTCCAGCTTTTCCCGACAGATTCGGCAATTCTAGCTTTTCCGGGCAATTCTAGCAGTTCCGGCAATTCTGGCTATTCTCGGCAGTTTTGGCAATTCCAGCTATTCCTGGCAGTTCCGACAAGTTCCGGCAATTCCAGCTATTCCCGACATTTCTAGCATTTTCGGCTTTTCCAGCATTTCCGGCTTTTCCAGCTTTCTGGCAGTTTCGGCTTTTCTGGCTTTTCAAGATTTTCTGACTTTTCCAGCAGTTTTGGCTTTTCCAGCAGTTCCGACTTTTCTGGCAGTTCCGGCTTTTCCGACAATTTTGCATTTTTTGGCAATTCTTGCTTTTCCAGCAATTCCGACTTTTCCGACAGTTCCGACTTTCTTCCCTCTGGATCAGGTCAACATTATCCCTTAGGATCTCTCCTCCTACTAAAACCCAAAGATAAGTAGAGAGAGGAAAAGATCCCAAGTGTGTTGAAATGACTTGAGGGCCACCTCTATTTATACTAAAATGTTGAGCACATGTGGGGTTTATTTGGTTGTTGGCCGACCTTGACGAATTGTCATAAATTTGTAACTCCATGAATACTTATCAGAATTGGATGATATTTAGATCAATCCTACACCTCTCGATCAGAGCGATCCAAGAAAAATATCAACTGCCATAAATAAGATGACCCACATGGAGTTTGGCCCTAGTTGCCAATTTTAACAATATTTTTCTAGAAATATATTTTGCATATCATTCCATTATCTTATTGAATTAGTCCCTGAAATCATGAACCATTTAAGAGCTCTATCCTTCAACGTTGCCAAAAACAATCTCAGTTTTTGAGTTTTTAATAAGTAACCATAAGATCTACAAACAATTTCAAATTCAAAGAGAAAGTTTTATGAATCCTCTGACCTCAGACCATGAAATTTTGGAAGAAAATATGGAGGGATGTTCTTCATGTGCATGCTACCATCAGTATCTTGAATGGGAAATCTGAGAGGATCTTCCTCATTATCATCATATCCATCCATTTCTTCAACATCCTTTGCCATATTATTCTTCTACCTACAAAAGTGAATGTTGATGTGCCTCTTACTGCACCACGTGATCAAATGGGGGGGTGGGTTGGTGTTGGATTTTTTTTGTTTTTGTTTTTATGATTGAATGAAAACTATAATGCAACGCAGTTTTCTACTTTTGAAATTAAATATTCCTAATGCAAATATTTTTTGTTTTTGCAAAACTAAAAATAAATTAATCAACTAGGGAAGAAAACACTGCATACTTTGATACCTCCCCAACAACGACACGAAAAAGTGATGAGCCTTGGTATTGCAACAAGAATGTTGCAACTCCCAAGGCTACCAACTTCAATTATCAACCCAGGGTTCATATAAACTTAAGAGGTATCAGCGCTATATGTGCAACATACAATGTGTCCTTCCTTTGCCGCCATGATTTAATGGAGTGCATGTATTGAAGCCAAATCCTAAACTAATTGCAGAAAATGAAATATTCGAAATGGAACCTTAACCTTTTGCAAGAAAGAAAGTACAAGGAAAGAAACCTATTCTAATTGTATAAAGATCATGAACTAAATGTAAAAGAAACCTAGCTTAACCCTATTTATCACATGTGATGATTTAAACTAACTGAGCATGAAATATGATCTAGAGAGTATTAATTCTTGTGTGCATGTGTAAATATAAAAGAACTCATCTTTTTAAATATTTTTGCTTTATGAATGCAAAGGATAATCTTTCCTTGATCTTTGGCAGGGAAGACAAGTGGGGAGCAAGAGGATTAAAATGTTCTTGATGGCATGGAGGTCAAGTAGAGGCCTAATCCCAGCTTCAATTATGATTTTTCTCAATACGGGCTCAAAACAAGCTTTCCTACAGGGTGCTACAGTGATTTCCTACAGGATGTTACAAATTTACTATACGACAATATAATTCATCGAATGACCAAGAAAATAAAATCCAAATTGGATGGGACAAATTTTTTTATTAACTATGATGTCTTATGTCCTCATTCCAAGTGGAATCACTCAAAAAGACCTTTGTTAACCCATGCCAAAAAATAGAAAAACATTACTAGTCGAAAATCTAGAAATAAGAACTAGTAAATCTAAAAAATGCTTTACATAATCAAGTGAAAATGTAGTGGGGTAATTTTTGTTATGAACTAAAAAAAATTGTGATCTAATGCAATTGGAACCAAATCGACTCAAGCTCGTTAGCATGCTCTAAAAAATAGCAGAAATTTGTTGTTGTTTACCACAATGAGGTTCCAGAAATCTAGATTTGGGAATAAGAAGACTAATCCAAGCAGCTCAATGATTACTATGAACTTCCAAATCTTTTCCAAGGATGAAATGATTCTTGTGATCTTGCAAAAGAACTTTCATCAACCATTTAACTCGATCCTACAACAAGAAATCATTAATACTAAATGCAGAAATAGAAAGAAATAAAAACAAGAGATGCATGGGAATAAGCAGTGAAAAGAAGGAAAGAAAATGATACAAAAGGGCGCTAAGACTCTTGGGATGGCCAAGCCCAAGGAAACTCAAAGACCTATGGAGGAGAACAAGATTTAGAAGTTGAATATGACACCAATCTTCATTATTTTCATCAACACAATTACATCCCTGCAAGAAAATACAATGGAGCTGCAAAAATACAAGTTCTCCCCACAATAACACTAATGAAAATATATCCCTAGAGGCAAATTCGACTTGGTACATATACAAATTGATTAGGAATCATTCCTCTTGAACGGAGGAAGCTTTCCCCACCAAAATCCCTTGATTAATGGATTTGGTTCCCAATACTATGAATCTGCATTAAATGGCAGGGAACACATCCCTAGATTTTCTCAATCATTGGAGTTCCACAATCTGTGCCATAATTCCATAATATTTTGTTGATTTATTATTCATTATTGATCTTCCATTAGTAGGGAACAAGTCCTTAAATTGTCTCCTCCTCCAAATCTCCATAATCTGCCCAATATTCCACAAAAATAAATAATATTAGGCACAAATATCCAATTATTCATAAACCTTCCTAATGAATATATTAAAATTAAAAATAAATTATCTAATGCATAAAGAGAGGTTTAATGTGCTAAAAGATGGTCATAGGCCCTAAATTATTGTTTGATTTAGAGGTATGAGCCTTAATTTATGTCTAATTTAGAGGCCCATCATACCCCCTTGTTGAAAGTGTTGCTCATCCTCTTAGCAACTTGGTGACCTTATTATGCCTCATCCATGGCCCTGGTGGCCTCTCTCTTGTGCATTAAGAATACTGGCTATATGTTCTGCAAGGACAAGCCCAAAAACATATTTGTGCAAAAAAAATCAATGTTTCTTGAGATCATTATCTTGTTTTCTTGCCTTATTCAAGATGAGTTGAATATTTTTCAGTTTAGCAAGATCTTCCATATCCTTATCAACCTTCTGCTACCTTGTTCCACCATTTGGACACTTCTAAAACTTCAAACTGCCTTTAGATGAGAACTAAGACATCCTACAGTAATTCCTGTCAAAACTACAGGAAACCCTATTAAAACTATAGGAAACCCTTTTTGAACATAAATGATATTTTGAGCCTGAGACGGGCCCTCAACTTCACTTCCATGCCCTTTTCCCACTTTTAGGCCTTGGACAAAATCTAGAAAGAGATTGGAGACCTCTTGGAAAACATATTTTCATCACTATAGTTTGAGTTTTGTTTTGATGGTGAATGCCTCATTTCCTTTTGTTTCCTTCTTCTTCTCTCTTGTGGCCTAGATGACTGCCTAATGGCCTTGAAGTTCTCTATTTTGATTAGGTCTCTCTTAAGCTCTATCATCTTGCGGTTTAGCATAATTTGATCATTTTTTCCTTTAACTTAGTAACCGAAGAACCCACAGTAAAAACCATTTTTCGACAATGTTTCAAATCCCAACAGGGATCCATATTCACATACTAATATATATTGAGAATTAATACTAATATTTAATATAAATAAATTTTATATAATAATTTTTGATGATAATAACTATTACTATTAATTTTATGAATTGTTAGTATTATTAATTATTATTTAAAGATCTATTAATGAATCTATTAACTGAATTAAACCAAGTAATAATAAATTAAACATTTAGTAGTAATATTGATAATATTAATAATTAAAGTATTTTTTATATTTCATTAACAATTGGAATAAATATAGCTTTTTTTTAAATACTTTAGAATTCTTTAAAATTACTTTAAAATAAGGATAATAATAAATAAAAAGGATTAAAACAAGCCGACATCCATTTAAATCTACTTCCCTCAAAACTATTTAAAACCCTCATTCAAGCTCTTCTACTATCAACATTCAAGAAGTCCTGATGATGGATCCCTGTTGGGATTTGAAAAGTTGACGAAAAATCGTTTTTACTCTGAGTTCTCCAGTTACTAAGTTAGAAGATATAAACCACAGATGTCTTAAATCCATTTTTTCCTTCTTGTAGAACATTTTTCCTTCCTGTAGTAGTCATTCCTCCTCTTTCAGGGTCTTTTAACTGTATGGGAGTGATGAGAAATGATGAGGAGGGATTGGATGATGATGCTAGGGCTCAAAGGGAGTAGTGTAGGTTTGTGAAAATGGAGAGGATGCTCTGTTTGTTTTTTTTTCAAGAATGAAATGGGATGGATGAATGATGAATAGATAATGAATATGAAGTGGATGGAGGGCATGGAGTGCTATGGTAACTTTGTCCTTTGAAAAATTTTATTCTTTTAACTGTTGTCCTCATTCCTTAAAATCATCACCCTTCATACTTTGACTTTTAAATATTGCATGAATGAAGGAGTGAACTGCAATTAACCAGTTGAAGGCGGCAGAGACTGTTGACCCATCCTTATCTTATAAAACTTCATCTCTCATGCATTGAAAACAAATTTCTAACTATAATATGCTCAAGAGAAGAGGCCAAGAATATTTCATACATGTACCTACCTGATGGCCTTCCTATAGATGTTGTTTGTTGGAGAGTGTTATCGGGGAATCTAGTGTCTATGCAGAGCTGCTAGTCCCACTAAGACGGGTAGCTATCTTAGAAACAAACAAACTAAAGCCACTTTCGTTTTTCTTTATGAGAAGTAGATAGGAGAAGAACGAAGAATACCAACCTCAATCTTTCACTTAGTTCCTTGCTTGTTCCTTCTCCCTTCTGACAGATCTTTGCCACTCCTTCCTTGCTTACCTACTTCAAAGAGTACCTGTAAAGTCAAAGCAGCATAATACCTTCAAAGTACAGAGATTCTACAATCATAAACAATATAGGACCAAATATATATTGACCACACAAATGTATATATCATCAAACATACAAGAATGTGGAGGAAAACTTAAATAGCTTTATTGATATAACGAATAGAAGAGAGGATTACAACCCATTGATCTGACCCAGCGTCATCCTCCCAGCATGAAAGCCCTTCTTCACCTCATGAAAAGCTTAGATCACCCAACACTATGATGTTCCACCAGGAAACGAACAACACTTCCTTACAAGATACAAAATTCCAGCCCCCTGGATCTTTGGGATGGGGGATCCATATATAGATGTTTACAGGGGGGTGAGTCAGCTTCTGGGATTTTGATTAGTGTCCTCTCTCTGATAGTTCTTGATTCCACTTGGATATTCAAGATCTCTTACTCATCCCTGGGCGAATTCAAAGAGGCAAGTGTCACAGGAGAAGTTTCTGGAAGATTCCATGATCCTCCACCTTGAAAACTATCTCTGCCATTTGTCTACTCTCGCCCATTGCACCCTACAGAAGGGCTTTTCAATATGCATCACACTTTTTGCATGTGGCAGGTGAGATGCATCACACCCTTAGCATTGAGTAGTCTGTATAGTCCAGTTTTGACCAATTCTAAGCAATTTTCTATGGAGAACTTCTGGGAGATGATGTAATCAGCTGACCTTGTTTCTTTAGGGTGTAAAACAACACTTTTCAGGACTTAGAAGCCCTTGGTTTATGGACATATATGATTGGGGTTGCAGTGCCCAAATATGTCTATAACAGTTGCCACCTAAAGTATGAGGTCAAAATCTTTTGATGTCGGGTGAAATGCTTTATCATGAGGATCCGAGGTTTTTCGAACCAGAAGGTGACCTGTAATAAGATACAATACAATACATTATCTTCATAACATTTTTCATGATCTAGTTGAGGCGGGCATTCCCATGCTCAGCTTTATAAATTCATTTTCATGTACATAGGACAGACAACCATCTATGTGGCAGACTGATGATTCTGATAGAGCCATCATCCTTTGATTTGGATGATCATCTGTGCAGCAATGATGTACATTTGATGTCTTTATTTTCCTGACTATATCGTAGCCCGAATGGATGAAACTAGATCCGAGGTCTTCAAACTCGTTCAATCTTCGCCCAAAGTACAAGTCGATCCATGTGAAAATATGTTCTAGAGTTGAACATGGAAAGACATTGCCTGATTACCAGCCAATGATGTAAGTTGTTAACAATAGCAAGAGGAATCACCGATAATGATGATGACCCTCAAGGTACGACAATACAATTCACGTGGTGTGAAAATGAGACTTGGCATCGAACACCACACAAAATCTTTCGGTCAAAGGCCATTGATGTAAACCTGTCGCTAGAAGGGAGAAACTTGCCATTGAGGCATGCAAGCTTCAAAGTACTGAAAGGGTTGTTCCTAGGTTGACTTCTTGGATAATGAGCTGTCGTCAACAAGAAGTGACCCGTCGTAGGAGGGCCTTAACGAATCCCACATCTACGACACGGAACGAAGCAAATGGGTTTGTGGAGGTGAAAACAATCTAATGATACGGGGTTCAGGGTTGTGGTCATGAAAGAATGAAGCGTGAAGGTATTGCAGCAGATGAGACATAAGCTAGGTTGGTGAATTCTCTGAGCGACTTCTCTTGAACATATCGGCGACACTGAAATGGATTGGTGGTGTTAAACCCAAAAATGGATGGTACGGAGGACCAATGGTAATATGACCGGTGAATGGAATAACCCAACCCGACTCAATCATGGTGATGGAGTGAAAGTGTCATGTTCAAGAGCGACTTGCTACCAATAAAGTTTATTCAAGTTT
>APFE030597407.1:39781-69843 GCA_000404065.3 Pinus taeda
TTCTTGGTTCCACTTGGAGATTCATGATCTCTTACTCATCCCTAGGCGAATTCAGAGAGGCAAGTGTCACAGGAGAAGTTTCTGGAAGATTCCATGATCCTCCAACTTGCAAACTGTCTCTGCCATTTGTCTACTCTCGCCCATCGCACCCTACAGAAGGGATTTTTAGTATGCATCACACTTTTTGCATGTGGCAGGTGAGATGCATCGCACCCTTAGCACTAAGCAGTCTATATGGTCTAGTTTTGACCAGTTCTGAGCAGTTTTCTGTGGAGAACTTATGGGAGATTATGTAATTAGCTGACCTTGTTTCTTTAGGGTGTGAAACAACACTTTTTGGGACTCAGAAGCCCTTGATTTATGGACATATATGATTGTGGTTACAGTGCCCAAATATGTCTATAACAGAGAGTGAAGTCCTTGCTTGTATTTGTTGCACGTGTTTTTCTCTTCTTTTTTTGATGTTGTTCCTTGATGTGCAGGTACTGGATGGTGATGCTGACGAATCCTCACTGTGTTGGTGGGTTACCTTTTGTTAAATCCCCCTGTCATGTTTCTCTGATGGATGTGGGGGTTTGCATATGTCTCCTTATCAGTGTCTGATGAAGCCAACCTCTCGTTTTTCCCTTTAAACTACTCATTGCCAATCCTGTAGGTGTTGTTCTGTATCCTGTAGGATCTCCTGTAGGATCCTGTAGGTTTTCAGAGAATCCTGTAGGTTACAGGACAACCTTTTGTAGCCGACTTGTTTTTTCCATATCTCCCAAACAAACGGTAGAATGGATTGACCTGAAACCTTCTGAGCATGTTGTCATCATCATCCATATGCATATGGATGATGGATTTGACCTGAAAGTGATGGAGGCCGATTTCTTGGAAACCATGCCCTAGAATTTGCAAAAATTGCTTGGGTATGTTACCATCATCCATATGCATCTCCCCGTGAAACATCTTTTTAAATAGATGCACAGATATCAAGAAAATGCAAAAATGGTTGTAGGTGATGGAGGTTGATTTCTCGAAAACTGTGAACTGGAATTTGTTGAAATTGCTTGAGCATGTTACCATCATCCATATGCATCTCCCCTTAAACAACTTGGAAAATGGATGCATGGTTTTCAAGTTATGGCAAAAAAAAATTATGCTCTATGTATTTTTGTATCATGTAGTAAAACGGAGCATCCTGTAGTTTTTTAGGACAACAAAGAAACTGAATGGTAGAAGCTTCAGAATGATGGGTGGATAGTGAAAATAGATTGGGTGATGGATTGGCATGGCCTTGGCCTTGTTGGAGAATTTGAGCAAAGGAGGAGATAGTCAAAATTTGACTTCTTTTGACTAGGCTTGACCAATTTTTCTTTTGGTACCAACTTGTTCTTATTTCTTGCATATTCTGGAGAGTACGTGCATTCATCAAAGAGATACATGAATCAAAGATTTTTTATTTTTTCTCTTCTAGGCCTACTAGCCACCTAAAGGAGGTTTTCAACTAGTAGGTCTACCTAGGCACCTCAATGGAGGTTTTCACTTAAGATCTTTTTTTTTACCTGTTTTTTTCTTTTTTGCCAACCCATTGACTGCCTCATGGAGGTTTTCAATCAATGAGCCAATCTGAGGTGCCTCCAAGGAGGTTTTCACCTGAGATTTTTATTTTTTCTCTTTTTCTTTCATTTTTTTTTCTTACCCTACCCCAATTGAAAAACAGTTTGCTTTCAAGTATAAGAATACTTCCAATGGAGCGATGTGCACATCAATATGACAGACAAAATGATGTGTAGGCTTGAAATGTATGCTTTGACATGTACCTGGATTTTAGAGACCAAATGATTTGACATTGAAAGGATCAAGCATGATTGAAAAACAGAGTGATGCTCCTTCAAATATTCCTCCTTTTGTTGATTGTTCTCTTGAATACATGGAGGATTTTATGGTAACCATGAGGGAGATTTCTCAATCTCTGATTTTGATGTCTGCTTTTCATCAAGTGCAACCCATGATTCTTTTATCTTCTCTTTCGAATCTTCTTCTTCTGGATGTAGTCCTTCAATGATATCAAGATAATGTTTTTTCTCCAATACTCTTCCTGAGCTATGGTGAATACTATTGATCTCAAGAGGAGATGTTTGGAAGTGTTGTACCTCAGCATTGTAACTAGGTTGAGCTACTTCAATGTGTGGGTTTGGAAATGGTGGTACAAGTAGTTGAGTGGGAGTGGATATGTGAAATGGATGTGAATGGGGTTGTGGTTGTGGTGGAGGTGAATGGTAGGGATAACATGTAGTTGGGTATGGAGGATATTGAGGATATTGTGGAGGGCTCCCATAATTTCTTTGTCAACCTTGTTGCCAAGATTGGTTTTGGCGTTGAGATGGCCAACGTTGCCAAGAAATGGGTGTGTTCCAATTACTTTGAGGAGGATATGCATAACCCTGAAATTTTTGAATTAGGCTCTTGCATCATACTCATACTAGGTTGACTAGGTTGTCATGGTCCTCTTGGAGTTACATAACATACCTGCATTGGCAATTGACTTTCTCCATTGTCCTCTTGGTAAACTTCCTTCAACCTTGGTAATGATGGACAATGTTTAACATCATGTGATTCTGCATGGACAACACAAATATCAACATCTTTGTTTTCTTCATCTTGCATTCTTAACATTTCTACTTGTTTGGTTAGATTGCTAAGAATTTCTGTTTTAAAATCATCAAACAAATTTCCAATTTTAGCTTGACTTACCGATTTTGATGATGATTTACCTACTCTTGCACTTCCTCTTGATATGTGTTTGCATGTTTCACAAATTTCTTTAAATGATAATTGGTATACATCACCTCTACCCATGAGATCAAGGAGATCAATCCACTTATCCCTAATTGTTCTAAGTAAGAGGCTTTTTAGTGTCTCAAATCCTAAATGATGTAGTTTTTCCCTCTTAACATTATAAATGAAGCTCTATATTAGACCCTCTATACTCTCATCTTCTTTTTTATTCATCCTAAGGATTTCTTCTTTAAGATCGTGATCTTTATATTTTTCTAGAAATATATTTTGCATATCATTTCATGATATTATTGAATTATTCCCTAAACTCATGAGCCATTTAAGACCTCTATCCTTCAACGTTGTTGGAAACAATCTCACTTTTGAGTTTTTAATAAGTAACCATAAGATCTACAAACAATTTCAAATTCAAAGAGAAAGGTTTCCAGATTCTCTGACCTTAGACCATGAAATTTTGGAAGAAAAGATGGAGGGATGTTCTTCATGTGCATGCTACCATCAGTATATTGAATGGGAAATCCGAGAGGATCTTCCTCATTGTCATCATCTCCATCCATTTCTTCTACATTCTTTGCCATATTCTTCTTCTACCTATAAAAGTGAATGGTGATGTGGCTCTTACTGCACCACGTGATCAAATAAGGAGGTGAGTTGGTGTTGGAAATTTTTTTTTGTTTTTGTTTTTATGATTGAATGAAAACTATAATGCAATGCAGTTTTCTACTTTTGAAATTAAATATGCCTAATGCAAATATTTTTTTGTTTTTTCAAAAACTAAAAAGAAATGAATCAACTAGGGAAGAAAACAATGCATACATTGACACCTCCCCAGCAACGACCCCAAAAAGTGATGAGACTCGGTATTGCAACAAGAATGTTGCAACTCACAAGGCTACTGGCTTTAATTATCAACTCGAGGTTCATATAAACTAAAGAGGTATCAGCACTATATGTGTGGCATACAATGTGTCATTCATTTTCTGCCATGATGTGATGGAGTGCATGCACAGAAGCCAAATCTTAAACTAATTGCAGAAAATGAAATGTTCAAAATGGAATCTTAACCTATTGCAAGAAGGAAAGTACAAGGAAAGAAACCTATTCTAATTGCATAAAGATCATGAACTAAATATAAAATAAACCTAGCTTAACCTTATTTATCACATGTTATGATTTAAATTAACTGAGCATGAAATCTGATCTAGAGAGTACTAACTGATGTGTGCATGTGTAAATATAAAAGAACTCATTTTTTTAAATATTTTTGCTCTATGCATGCAAATGCTAATCTTTCCTTGATCTTTGGCGGGGAGACAAGTGTGGAGCAAGAGGGTTAAAATGGCACTGATGGCATAGAGGTCAAGTAGAGGCATAATCCCAGATTCAATGATGATTCTTCTCAATTCAGGCTCAAAACAAGCTTTCCTACAGGATGCTACAGTGATTTCCTACAGGATCCCCTAATTTACTACAAGATGTTACAGATTTACTATACGACATTGTAATCCATTGAATGACCAAGAAAATCAAATCCAAATTGGATGGGAAAAAAAAAATTATTAACTAAGATGTCTTAAGTCCCCATTCCAAGTGGAATCACTCAAAAAGACCTCTATTAACCCATGCTAAAAAATAGAAAAACATTACGAGTCAAAAATCTAGAAATTCAAGAACTAGTGAGCTAGTAAATCTAAACAATGTCTATCTTAATCAAGTGCAAATGTAGTGAGGTAATTTTTTTTATGAATTATAATGTTTTTTCGATCTAATGCAAGTGGAACAAACTTGATTCAAGCTCGTTAGCATGCTCTAAAAAATAGCAGAAATTTATTGTTCTTTGCCACAAAGGAGTTCCAGAAATCTAGATTTGGGAATAAGAATATTAATCCAAGCAGCTCAATGATTACTATGAACTTCCAAAGCTTTTCCAAGGATGAAATAATTCTTGTGATCCTGAAAAAGAACTTTCATCAACCATTTCACTCGATCCTACGACAAGAAATCATTAATACTAAATGCGGAAATAGAAAAAAATAAAAACACGAGATGCATGTGAACAAGCAGTAAAAAGAAGGAAATAAAATGATACAAAAAGGCTCTGAGACTCCTGGGATGGCCAAGCCCAAGGAAAATAAAAGACCTATGGAGGAGAACAAGATTTAGAAGCTCAATATGACACCAATCTTCGTTATTTTCATCAACACAATTACATCCCTGCAAGAAAATACGATGGAGCTGCAAAAATACAAGTTCTCTCCACAATAACACGAATGAAAATATATCCCTGGAGGAAAATTAAACTTGGTACTTATACAAATTGATTATGAATCATTCCTCATGAATGGAGGAAGCTTCCCCACCAAAATCCCTTGATTAGTGGATCTGGTCCCCAATACTAGGAGTCTGCATTAAATGGAAGGGGACACATTCCTAAATTTTCTCAATCGTTGGAGTTCCACAATCTGTGCCATAATTCCATGATATATTGTTGATTTATTATTTATTATTGATCCTCCTATAGTAGGGAACAAGTCCCTAAATTATCTCCTCCTCCAAATCTTCATAATCTACCCTATATTCTCATAATATTCCACAAAAATAAATAATATTAGGCACAAATATCCAATTAATCATAAACCTTCCTAATGAATATTTTTTTTTTCCAAAGAAAAAAACCGAACTTTTTATATATTTTGATAAAAAGTTACAAGTATATGCTAAACGCATTCATTTTTCTGTGGGGAACGAGTCCTGTAGCTGCTCCAAAAAAGGATCTATCTTCTCAAAACTGAGAAGGAAGGAAAAACTGGCCTCCTGCGTCAATTTCTTTCTACAATCAGCCCATATAGGAGCCTTAGCATCACAAAATTTTGGAACCATTATCTTCTCCTGGGTCTCCTCTATGAGGAAAACAACCCGCAAAAAAGATGAAAACCGTGGACAACATTTAATAAGTTCAAACCGTTTGTCAAAAAATAGACTGTGTATACAGCCGCTTACAACAACATTTTATAAGCCATATGACATAAAACAAAACCAGCAACTGTAATAGGAAAAGCTAAGCATAGGGAGGTTGATCCGACACACGGATCCGATCATGTTCTTGCTCAGCTATTTTCCAGCTGCCCATAGTTTGCTGCAAGCCTTCTTTAGAAAGTCTATCAGCTGCTTCATTTCTGTCCCTGTAAATATGACCGATTGAAAAAGAATTAAAAGAAAGCTTTAAATTCAAAATCTCTTCAAGTAGAGGTCTCAGCATGTAGTTTTGGCATCTATATTGACCATTTACCCATTTTACAACATTTAAGGAATCACCGAAGATCTGAACTGAGAAGATGCCCCTGTGAATTAACCAACAAAGAAGAAGCTTTAGAGCGGAGAGTTCAGCATAATTGTTTGATCCGTTGCCTAGGCCTACTGAAGCTTTTAAGATGTGAATCGCATTTAGATGGATTATTATTCCTGCTCCTGCTGAGTTGTTCTGTGAGGCCCCATCAAAATAGGCCCACGAAATCCCTGGATTAATTTGTTCCTCTCTGCTTTTTTTTGTATTCTTTACCTCCTTTGATTCTGTAATATTGGAAAGAATAGCAGTGCATTGGAGTGCAATATATTCAACCGGGGTTTCTTTGTCAGAGAATATACACCTGTTTCTTGCTATCCAAACGCCCCAGTAGATGATAGGGGCAGATTCCGCAAATTTCCTTCTGTATGATGCTTCCACCACTTTTCCCAAGCCCCGAGAATAGTATCCCCTTCCCAACTTAACTGCTTTTGTAATAAATTTTGAACTTCTCCCCAAACTCTTTTGGCGAAAGGGCATTTTAAGAAGAGATGATTAATCGACTCCGAATCAGCCTTGCATAATGAACATCTCCCCGGGCCTTGTTTGAATCTGGAATGGAGGATTTCCCAAGTAGGAATTTTATTTTTTAGTGTACACCAAAATAAAAGTCTAGCTTTTTTTGGGCATTTCAGTTTCCATACTTGATTAACCCACCATTCTGGCTCTTCCCGTCCTTTTTTTGACATTAGAAATTTATATCCGAACTTTGGAGAATAGGCCCCAGATTCTGCATGAGCCCATACCAGCCGATCCGGGCTATCTTTCAGTCTTATATTTGATCTGGT
Source organism: Pinus taeda (assembly GCA_000404065.3). Taxonomy (NCBI): domain Eukaryota; kingdom Viridiplantae; phylum Streptophyta; class Pinopsida; order Pinales; family Pinaceae; genus Pinus; species Pinus taeda. The sequence goes on from APFE030597407.1 coordinate 46,697, forward strand.
TAGTTCCTGAGTGAAAGCCTTCCATTCATTCCACCAGTAGTGTCTGAGATATAATTCTTCCCCAGATTTCCAAGATTGCCCCCAGATTGTGGAGTGGCCAATTTTCTCCACCTGATTCAGGTGGAAAATGTTCCTTGTTTCCAGCTATCTGATCAAACCTGGGGAGAGGGCAAACTGTTCATTACATCCAACCCACGGGTCTTTCCCTATTCTCAACTTCTCACCATTTCCAACCTGCCAAGCCAAGCCTTGTTCTATAACTTTAAATGCCTCTGTAGTTGCTTTCCACACCACCGAAATATTCCTTCCTTTCTTGATTGGGTTTCTGATCCATTCTTCCAGGGGAACCGGATCTACATATTTCCTCTTTACCACTCTTGTCCACAGGTTTCCTGAATTTATTAGGTTCCACGCGGATTTTGCTGCCAATGATAGGCTAAAGTCATAGAGATTTTTGATTCCCCATCCTCCCCATTCTTTTGGTCTTCCCACTTTCTCCCATGCTATCCAGGGAAGAACAGAATCTTCCTTTGTGCCAGACCACAGGAATCTGCTACATACTTTACTGATCTTGCTTAGAATCCCTTTTGGAACCCATGTCAGGGCTGCCCAAAACACTGGCATAGCTTGCAGAACCAATTTTACTAGAGTCAACCTGCCCGCTCTAGATAGCCACTTGTAGCTCCAGTGCGTTATTTTTTCCTCGATTTTTGCCACCATCCAGTTACAATCCTGCTTTTTGTACGCATTTGGCTTCAGCGAGAAGCCTAGATATTTGAAAGGATTTTCCATGTTAATTACATCGAAAAGTAGAATAGAGAAAATCAAACTTTTCTCATGTCTGTTAAAACCTTCCATGATGAGCTGAGATTTACTATGATTTACTTGCATCCCTGTGGCTTTCATGAACAAATCAAGTATATTTTTTAGTTCTTTAATTTCATCTATGCTCCCATTTGAGAATAATAAAATATCATCGACAAAAAGGAGATGGGAAATGAACAAATTTACTGCAACTTCCAATTGTTTTACTACACCTTCTCTTCTGGCTTCCAAAATCAATTGACTTAGCCCCTCAGCCACTAGAAGAAAAAGCAAAGGCAATAGAGGGCATCCTTGTCTTAGGCCCCTTTGTCCCTTGAAAAAGGGGGAAACTGCTGCATTGATTAGAACAGCAAAATTGATACTAGTGATACATCCCATAATCCAGTCGAAGAAATCTAGCTTGAAACCTAGGTGAGTTAACAGCATCCTTAAATATGTCTAGCTGATCCTGTCATAGGCTTTTGACAAATCAATTTTTATTACCTCTCCTTTCTTGTTTGACTGTCTGATACTATGTATTTACTCGTGTGCCACTCCGATGGCTTCATGGATTTGACGACCATCTAGGAACCCAAACTTTTCACATGAAATGCATTTTGACAGGATCGGTTTTAACCGAACAGCTATCACTTTTGCAATAATTTTATAAATACAGTTACATAATGATATTGGCCTGAAGTCTTCAAAAGATTTCGGGTCCTCCTTTTTGGGAATAAGGGCTATAAATGTTGAGTTAAAAGGAGCGTAGATCTCACCTTCCCTTCTCGACTCTTCTACCACCTCAGTGAGTTCTGCGCCAATCTGTTCAAAGAAATATTGGAAGAGCTCAATAGTCCACCCGTCCGGCCCAGGGCTCTTATCTTTGGCCATTGATTTTATAATGTCTTCCACCTCCTGTTGGGAGACTTCTCTGGAAAGGTCCTCTTCTTCCTCCTCCTCCACATACCTGGGAAAAACTTGGGCTGTTCTAATTATTTCTGCTAGGGTTATCTCTCCTTGGTCGGAAAAAAGGTTCTGGAAATGATTCTTCCCCATTTTGGACAGAGTCTCAAAAGAGGTGGCTTCTCTACCCTCGTCATCCTTCAACTTCCAAATCGTGTTCACATTTTTCCTCCCTCTAGCATAGTTATGAAAGAATTTTGTATTTTCATCTCCCGCTTTCAGCCAAATCACCCTGCTCTTCAGTCTCCATTCCTCCTCTATGTCCAGCAAGATTTGATTTCTAAGATTTTCAAGCCTCAAAATTCTTTCTTTGGATTCCTGTGTCGCATAACCATCCGTCTCAGGATCTTCCAACTCCTGCAGCTCTGCATTTATCTTAGTGATTTCCTCATTCTGCTTTTGTTTCCTCAATTTTTCCCATTTAATGGAAGCTTTTTTCAGATTCTTTAAGTTTTCCATGAAAAGCAGCCTTTACTTTCCCTTGATTTTCTTTTTGGATCTTTCCATATTTCCCTAAAAAGCCTATTAAAAGACTCCTCTTGTAGCCAGGTCGCATTAAATTTGAAAGGAGTTGCTGGCTTGCGGGGAGGTTTGGAGAGCTCCAAAAGGATAGGGAAATGGTCTGAATTTCCTCCCTCACCCACCCATTGTCTGAACATTGATATTCTGGATGCCAGATCTTCGCACAACAGGAAGCGGTCCAATCTCTTTGCTATTCTTTCAGCCCCTACTCTTCTATTTCTCCAAGTGTGTTTTAGTTTGATAAGGTTTACATCAATCAGATTATGAGAGCAGAGGGAGTTCATGAAAAATCAGAGAGCGAGTCCTCTCTAGCAGAAGGACCCCAAGCTTCAGCATTCCCCAGCAAAAAATTTAAATCTCCTCCTATTATAAGATTCTGATTTTTTAGCAGATATTTGGACATTAGATCGGTCCAGAAGGGAACCCTTCCTTGACATGGCCCATAGATGTTTAAAATCAGCAAGGGGTGACCGAATTCAGGGCAATAAAACTCCGTCCCTAGCACATTAGACATTCCCTAGTGGTTTAATAGCTGCATTCTACCTTCCCTGAACCCCACAGCCAACCCACCCGAGTGACCAACAGAGTCTACTGCTACAAAATACCAACCAGGGAAAGAAGTTTGAAGAGATTCCTCCACATCTATATTCTTCCTAAGGTCTCCTGAAGAAGCAGAACATCCGGGTTATAACGCAGAACAATCTATTTTAACGCCAGTTTTTTGGGTTTACTGGCTAAACCCCTGCAATTCCAGGATAGAAAGATCATTTGATAACATTTTCATGGGGATTTGCTGCTCTAAGCACCCCAGGGATGGACATTTGCTTTCCATCAGCCACATCATACTTCGCCTTCACCTGTGCTTTTGACAGGTTTGATTTCCTACCTCTCGCCTTCCTTTTGAAAGCCTGAGATGAGGATGGGCCTAATCCACCGACCGTTTCAGGGATTTCATGTCTTAAATTATAATGACGCACTGGGGAGAGGGGGACAGGTTCGATTTTTTCAGGAGGGGCATCTTCACAGTTCAGGTCAAGGGTTGGTATGGCAGCAGTGATGGCTTCAATATTTAAGCCATCAACCATGCTATGATTATTTATTTGAGAATCAGAAATCAAGCAATCATCTTTTGTATCAAATAAAGATGTGTTACTTGAGTCAAGATTCATACCCTTAATGTCTTCACCCGCGATGACTATAGTATCTTTGGCAGGTTCCTTTGATGCGTTCTTAGTGCCGCGTTGGTCCTTAGTTCCTTCTTCTGCCACTAGCTGGGTGTCTCCCGTCTGATTCTCTCGGTCCCCTTTATAAATGAGATCCTCCTCCATAGCCACATCTTCTAATATTTCTTCAATTCCTGAAACCTTTCCCATTTTCGTCGTTCTCTCCCCCTGCTCGAATTTATTCTGAATTCTTCTCCTGCGATTGCCCAACAGACAGTCTCTTGCCAGATGCCCGTATTCATGGCACCTATGACATCTAAAGGGTAGATGTTCATATTCCAGCGGTTGCTCAAAAACATAATCTCTATATTGTAAATTGATGGACTCCGCAAGACCTCCGTCTGGATTTAATCTTACCAGGATTCGTGCCATGGCTCTGTTGTGGGTATGTAGGAAAAACATATCCGCCTCTAAGAAAGTGCCGAGTCGGTTCCCAATCACCCTGAAGACTGATTCAACCCAGAGAAAGGGAGGAAGGCCTAGTGCCCTAACCCAAACAGGAAATTCGTCTACCTTCTCCTTTTTCGCATCAAAAAGGGGAGTCCATCGTTTAAAAAGAACTGGGCGGTTTCCAAATGCCCAATTCTTCCCTGCAACCCAATCATCCTCTTCCTTGCTTCCAAAACTCACCATAAACGACCCTTTCACAAGAGATGCTACCTTGAAGCTCTTAACCGGGGCCGTCTTCCACTGCTGCTCCGCCCACTGTTTGATGTATTTTCCGGAGAAACTCTTTCCTCTAGCCCTTCCTACCAGAGTGCATTCTGCCACCTCTATAGCGTCTTCTACCTGCACATCCATACCCAAAACTAAATTCCCTTCGAAAGTTTTCTTCTTTAGGGGTTTCGATTTTTTTCTTTTCCCCCAGTCTTCCCTTGTCTTGATTCTTCCTCCCTATCTTGTGGGGGGGGCTCATTCCTGGCAGTATCTGCTAAGGCTCTGGCCTCGGCGCTTCCTGGGGTTTGGTTCCCCTTTCCAGGGTTTTCTGATGGGAGATCACCTCCAAGCTCTTTCTCAATTCCTATTGCTAAGCCAATTCCCTCTTTCAGCGCTCCAATGGCTATATGGCCGCGCTCATCACTTCGCTTCGAAATTTCGCCCGCTTCTGAGCTTATCGCTCCGAACCCTAGACTGGGCCTAAAATTTCCTTTTGTTGCTTTCGATCTGGTGATTTCCAGCAATCCACCTCCTTCCGCGACTGTGATATCAGGTTTTAGACTTCCTCCCACCAATCTCCAAATCCCATGGCTTACTTTGCAATTTATGATGTCTTCAAGACCTCCGGAGAGGAATGGGGCATTTCGAAAGGGTTTGTCTTTCCTGTCTTGAACGCCTAGCGGATTAACTATTAGCTGGAGATCCTTTCCGTAAAAACCTGCTTCTTGCATGCCCCTGTCTCCTTTGCAGTTCAGACCTGCCAGGGCCAGACTTTCCTCCAGCAGCCCTGATTCTACTCTGTTGCTCCATGATACTTCCACAGTGAATTCCTCTGATGCATGGCTACCATCGGGCCCGAAAAACTTGTCAATGTTCTATGTGTTTACCTCCTTTCCCCACACCGACAAAATGTCTTCCGGTGAAGGGTCTAGGTCGACTGCCTCTCTAGGTTTCACCATGGTAATTTCCTACAATTTCAATGCTTACAACTCACTATTTACGGTCCGTTCCCTTCAGTTTCAGGTAGGCTGCGAATGTTGCCAGCGCACTTACATCGAGGGTTTTACCATTCCTCTGCTCAGTTAAGACAATGCCTCCACAATCCGAAATGCCCTGCAGGTTAAGACCCCAGTTGTCCGCGTCTTCCTAGTCATCCATTCACGAACCATGCTGCGAACCCCTGCTGCCCCACCTCGGATCTCCTCGCCTTCGTCATCCGTCCTTGTCCTAGTCTGCAGCATCCTAGGTCGTATGTCTAGGATGCCCTGGATCGAAACCTATGAGCGAAACCCTCATCCCCCCAATCCAACTAATTTTGATTCATGTTCACTTCTTTTCCTTCTTTATTATGTTGACTTTCATCCACCTTCCTAATGAATATATTAAAGTTAAAAAAAAATTATCTAATGCAGAAAGAGAGGTTTAATGTGATGAAGGATGGTCATAGGCCTTAAATTATTGTTTAATTTAGAGGTATGATCCTTAATTTATGTCTAATTTAGAGGGGCATCAATAAGTCCTTCAATAAGCTTCTTTAAACAAGTCTTCAATATGGTCTGCTCAAGAAATCCTCAATGACACTTCTTAATCATGTTTCAGGCTATCCTTGATAAGCTTCAGGAAGATACATAACAAGTATCCAAAATTACTTTAATAGATATCCAAAAGTGCTTCTGTTGTGCTTTACAAGATTTTCAATGCCTCTTCAACAGGCCCATAAGTCCTTATTCAAGGTCTGTTTTCCAAATAGTTTTCAATGACTGCTCCACAAAAATTGCTTTTGTTATGATGTCAAAACTTCGAGTCAAGTATCATAGGTCAATACATTCTCAAGTTTGTGCTCAAGTTTTTTTTTAAATTGTAAACAATCTCCATGGGTCTACAAGGAGTGTCACTATCAGACTAAGACAGTTAGACACTAATTTGCAAATAATTTGTTGAAAGATGCTCATCCTTTTTAGCCCTCTTTAACTCCAAACTATGTTTTGCAAACCACTCCAAAATTCTGCTATCTAGTCCAAAATTCTAAAATGGTTCCACAGGCCTTCGAGATGGTTGCACAAGTTCAGGTCAACAAAAATGTTTCTATAAGATGTTTTCTTCTCAAATCTTCAAATGTTTCTTTGCATAAAGTTCTGAAATTCCTCAAGTCCAAAGATGATCACTGCAATAGGTTCAGAAATTAGTGATGGGTCTGATCTCTTTTGTTCCTCCAAAATATCTGCAAAGAAGTGCCAAAATAGGTCTGAGTTTAACATCAAAGTGTGCCTCCACAGAATCCGCAAAAGAATGCTACCACGCGTCATAAAAAATAGTATTCCATAGATCCGAAATTGCAGGCTTCCTCAGAGCCGAAATTCCAAGTCTGAAATTTCAGGCCTGATTAGGGCCGAATTGCAGTTCTTCTTTTTAACTCGGATCCCTTGACTTGGATGAATTAGAGTTTTGTCCACAAATTAGACCAAACTGGGCCAAACAATTATCTACAGTTTTTTGTCCTTCTTAGTCTCCTTGTCACTTCAAATCTGAAACTTTTCTCCATGTACTTGGCCTCCTTCTTAGGTTGATATTATAGACATCATATGCCTAAAACTGCTCTAGATTAGCGCTCCATCCAATCTCAGATTCAAGCTTCCGAATTTTCTTTTCTAAAGCATCAGATCTAAATGATTTTCCTTATTCTTCACCGAATTTCTGAACTGAATTCATGCTTATCCGAATGCACATAGGTTCATATATATAGTTGTTTTCCATAATTGAAGGGACATGTCTATTGAATGGGTATGTTATGTCTTAGTGAGCCTACAGGAGTCGACTGGCAGACTTTGGTCAAATTTGACATTTGTTATTTTCAAAAATTAATATCTCCATAATGGAAGGGAGTTAGCGACTGATTGAGGGCTCATTGGAAAGAGGAAAGAGTCCTCTTCAAGATGGTGAAGGAGCCAATGTGATAGGATGCATCCAAGGCGACAAAAAATATTTTTTTGTCACTGTTCTTGAAATTTTTAGTGTAGACCATGGGATGATTGTTTTGGAATTTTTAGTGTCACTGGTCATTTATTAGTGTAGAATTTGAGGTAGGGCAGTTAGGCTTCTTCATGGTTTGGATTCTTGTTAGGCTTCTTCATCATAGGCGTATAATGTCATCAAGATAGTGATATGCCATTAATCATATGCAACGTTGACTTTTCCATGTCATCATAAAGTCTACTATCATCAAGATCATTCGAGGGCAGAAGATCTAAGGTTATGGCTTCATCATCAAGATCATCAAAGGTACATGATTGGCACTTCATTAGTGTCTTGATATCTTCAAGAGTTATGCCATCATTTGGCATCTCAAGAATATTCGTCATCCCAACCAATACCATATTGACATCAATGACAACCTAGATTAACAAGTTGGAAGGGATTTGAAGTTGAGATCTGCTCAGATGCAAAAGTGGGAGCATGTGGATTCATTCCTCATGAAGCTTTTGTTGGAAATATTGAGAGGTGGGTTGAATCAATTTTCCTTAGCAATTAACACTTTTAAATATTTTCAGATCATTAGTTAATCTTCAATTATTATTAATGTTTATGCAGTAATAACAGTAAATAAAAGAACATAGTAGACACAATAATTTTAGGTGGAAAACCCCCTCTGGGTCAAAAACCATCGAACGCTTTTCTAATAAATTTTTTAATCTTTAGCCCCAACTGAAATGAAAGCAACAACTTCATAGAATTCTAGAAAACCATTCTTATCCATCCCCCACTGGAAGGACAGCCCAACACCCTATTTTCTTCAGTAATCAATCGAATGGATGCCCCAACATCCTAGACCAACCTACCACCCTGAAGTGTTCATAGGCTCCAACATGTATGCGACTTCATGCACCGGCCTAGCACCTCCCTACCACCCTATAATGAATGAAATGGGACAAGAGTGTGGATTCTTGTACCAGGAACAACGATCCACGATGCAATATGATTTATAATGATTTTGACTGAACACCCATCACACCAGGTACGGGAAAATTCAAAGGTAAACTTCCATTAATATGTTTTGACTATGGTGAGGTTGGGCATTTTGCAGCCAAATGTCCTTACGAAAATGAGGTTGTTACGAATGGAAATAAAGGTCTTAGGAAGTTCAACAAGCAAGGCAAGAAGAAATGGTTTAAGAAAAGTTTCTTCACCAAAGAAGATAGTTCCTCATCCGAAGAAGATAGTGATAACGAAGAAGAATTCAATGAAAGAGTATTATTTATCGCCAAGCACAATAAGCAATAGGTACCTGACAAAGAAGGAGAGGAAGAAGAAGAAATGATTGAGGTTTAATTTCAAAACGAAGTGATCAGGGTTATCAAAGAGCTCAAAGTTGAGAAGAAGCATGTCAACACTCTCGAAGACGAACTGAAGACAGAAAGAGAACAGGTCCTCAATCTTAAAATCAAGGTTGAAGAATACAAATGAATTGAAGAATCACTCAAGAAAGAAGTAAAGGAAAGCAACAAGGAGAGAGAAGCATTGGAAGCTGAAATAGTTTCTCTATGAAAAGAAGTAAAAAGTGGAAAAACTCTTCAAGACTACACCAATAATTCAATGGCTTTGGACAAACTCATTAGCAACCAACGATCATACAGTGACAAGACTGGTCTTGGTTACAAAGAAAAATACAAAAAAGAGTCAAGTCCTTCTATGACAACTAAAGAATATGGATATGCAAAAAGGGTAGATCCCCCAGCTAGATCCAGAGATCAAGAATCGCAAGAAAACCTTGGAAGACAATTCCTCAAAGAAGATTTCCTCTGAGGTACCAACCTATCTTTTATAGTCATTGTTATTCATGTGGAAGGTTTGGACATAGAGCTGCCGAACATCACATGTATGTTTGGAATGAATATAATTCCAGGATATCCTTCAGAAATGGATATTCCAAAACTCAGCATAATATCAACAAATTTGGTCATTTGAGAGATGATGTCGAATGTTACAGATGTAATAATGCTCGACATATGGCTAGGGGTTGTGAATTTTTTGACAAGTACAATCATTATTTGCAAAACCCCAGAAGCAAGTTTGTAGGATCACGAGATGGGTTCCACGATGATTTTGTCAGACAATACGTCCTAGATGGACCAATCATTGAATGTTTCAAATGCCATAGCTATGGCCAGAGCATTCACGGTTGCAGATATAAGATGGAATCACCTATGGACAACATTGAATGCTTCAAGTGTCATAAATATGGGCACATGGCTCGAGATTGCAAGAATAAGAAGGTCTGGAAAAGGAAACAGGTACAAGAAGACAAAGAAGATAACGAGGTTTCAGCAGTTCTGCTTTTAGGATTTGTAAAAGAAAAAGGTCATGAGGAATTAGCAGTTGCTTCACATAATGACTCAAGTTAAGATTGCCAATTAGGTGACTCACTATTTTTAACAATCTGGCTTGTTGACTCCTTAATGTTTGCAAAGGAGAAGTCTATGCAACAGTATATGGCACAAGTCTACGATTGACAGGAAGGTAGTTTGAACAAGATGGTAGTGTCATTACAGGTTCAGGGGGAGAAAAACAGTTGAAGGATTATAGGTTACCAAGAACAAGGCAAGATTAGTCTTCATAGGATATGCACAAGTTGAAGGAATCAATTTTGAAGAAACATTTGCTCCCGTTGCCAGAATGGAAGCTATCAGGATGTTTCTCGCATATGCATAGTCGAGAAAAATCAAGGTCTACCAAATGGATGTTAAGTCAGCCTTTCTAAATGGTGAATTGGAAGAAGAAGTTTACATTGAAGAACCCAAAAGTTTTATGCTTACTGAAAAAGAAAAATACGTTTGCAGATTAAAGAAGGAACTATATGGTCTCACGCAAGCTCCTAGGGCTTGTTATGCTCGTCTTGATAGGTATATACATCAACAAGGATTCAAGAAAGGAAATGTTGACAGCAATCTCTATGTTAAAGTGGATCAAGATAACCTAACGATTATCAAGGTATATGTGGCTGATATAATCTTTGGAAGCAATGATGACAGATTAAGTAAAGACTTTGCCACAAAAATGCAAAGTGAGTTTGAAATGTCCATGCTTGGCAAGTTGACATAATTTTTGGGTATTCAGATCTCTCAGCAGGATAAACAAATATTCATATATCAAACCAAGTACATCAAGGAAATGCTCAAAAAATTCCAGATGGAAGATTGCAAGCCAGTCCTTACCCCTATGATAACAGGTTGCAAGTTAAGCTTATAATATTCGTCAAAGAATGTGGACCAAAGGTTGTAGAGATCCGTGATTAGTAGTCTCCTATATGTGACAGCCTCCCCGCCTGATGTGATGCAACCAGTTGGACAAGTAGCAAGATTCCAAGCAGCACCAAAATAATCTCATATTAATGTCGTCAAAAGCATTCTTCGATATCTTAAGGGCACAGTGGAATATGGTCTATGGTATCCCAAAGAAAATGATCTAGTTATCCAAGCTTATACAGACACAGATTGGGCAAGTAGTGTTGATGATCGTAAGAGTACCAGAGGAGCAACAATTTATCTAGGTGGCTGTCTTGTTTCATGGTTAAGTAAAAAGCAGTATTCAATCTCGTTATCCACAGTAGAAGCAGAATATATCGTGGCAGCAGTTTGTTGTACACAAGTTTTTTGGATGAAGAAAACTTTGCAAGATCTTCAAGTCAAGTTTGATGAGCCTATTCCCATGTTTTGTGATAACACCAGCACCATCAGTATCTCCAAGAACCTTGTGATGCATTCCAAAATGAAGCACATTCTGATTAAATATCATTTCATTAGAGAGCAAGTCACCGAAAAGAGTATCAAGCTTGAATATGTTGGCACAAAGGAACAAATTGCTGACATCTTTACCAAACCATTACCTCGTGAAGCATTTGAGTATCTTCGTCAAAAGCTTGGGATTCTCCCAAGTTTTCATTAGACTCTTTCTTTTATCTACTCAAGTAGAAAGGGGGAGTGGAGGTGTGTACAGGTCCGCAAGATGGTTGTTTGTCAGGACGAGTTACCCTTTTCCATTGATGACAAAGGGGGATAGAAGGCAGTATGAAGAGGTGTCATGATCGCAGGGGGAGTACTTGTGTTGCCATCAATGACAACCACTGATCAACAGCTTCAAGGGACCCGTGATGAGTTATTTTATGTGGGGTCTACACCTCAAGACTCAAAGTTGGTTAGACTGACCGTCAATTATGTCTCATATGAGTGGCAAGTCTTTGTCCAAAGTATCCTGGGCAGGGCGAATTTGTCGAATTGGGATGAGATGTGGACAGCTCTCAAATAAGAGGAGCTGAGGAGCGACTTAGTCAAGTTCAAGCTTGACGAAAGAAGTAGTAGTGGGTCGAAGCCCAAAGAGGAGGAGGATAATGCAGCCCTTGCATCAAAGGGGAAACAAGAGCAGCGAAGACGTAAGAAGGACATCTCGAAGATAAAGTGCTTTAGGCTTGGTGAGATGGGTCACTATGCAACTCAGTGTCCTCTTAGAAATAAAGACAAAGATGAGAAGCATGATCTGAAGGTTGCACCCATGAAGATCGAAGAAGAGGACTTTGCCATGATAGTCGAGATACATCCAGGAGGGAGGTGGCTTGATTCGGAGTTGTAGTTCGAAAGGGCTACTGATAGGCAGGATCCTTGAGGAACCCACCTCTTGGATCAATTCCTTGCTATGGGAGCCCAGATCAGAAGTAGCAGGATTGACTAATGTCAAATGGTTTCGAGGAGTGTCGGAGAGACAGTTGTAGTAGCTAGGAGTTCCAGAGACTGAACAGTGCAGAGCAGAGTTGGCAATAGTGCAGATGGCACAGAGCAGAGGTCAATAACAACACAATGGATTTAAAGGGTCAATGCAGAGACTAGAAGCAATCAGGCTTCAACTTTCACATGGTATCATATTGAACATAGTTAGTTCAGTAATTTGGGATGTTTTTCCATTGTTGATGCAATAGCAGCAACAGTTTACAGTGCAGGGGAAATTGGCAGTGGCAGTGCCAGCAGCAGCACAGATGCAGAAATTTAGAGGGAGTTGCAGTACGAATGTAGTGTTGACAGTGGCAGGATCAGCAGTAGTACAAATGCAGCATTTGCGCAGTGATTGTTGGACAACATGTCAGACATCAGAAACGTAGAGGACGATGTTATGAATTTAGGGTAATGCTTCAATGGGAGGCATTGTTAAAGCACATTCCTCGCTAAGGAGTGTTGATTTCTGGTATCATTAGATTTTCTCTAAGTCTCAAATTTTGCAAGGAGGCTTCAGCATATGTATTCCAAAGAACCCAAAAAGCGTTTTGGGAAATTCCACCTAGAAATAGTTTTATTAATATAATTAATTTTTTTTAATGGGACCCTAAGTCTAAACTTAAGTATCACCAATAAAAGAATCAAATACTGAGGAGCGCGATGGCGGCGAAGGGAGCACTGGTACAGGCCTGAAAATGGTGGTCACAGACAAAAAATCACTGAATAAGGTTCTGAAAGAGGTTGTCAGAGGCCTGTAAATGACTGTTTTGGGGCTGAATGGTAGTGACATGAGGTTGTAGCAGATTTAAAGAAAGACTGTTTTAGATCTGAGTCTCTGGAAGAGGTCCCTCTGCTGCATTAAAATCTGAGGTTTTAATAAGGCTCTAAGTTGACAGTTGTCAGAGAATCCTGGTCGCGGTTATGATTACCATCACAGGCTGCGGATGAGGTGAGAATGATCGTTTCTTCCACTTTCTGTGCCCTCCGGAGGTTTCGAAAACCAGGCGTTTTCTATTGTGCTCTTCGGATAACGGTTGAAGGGAGGTATAAGGTTTTAACGAGGCCGTTTTTACCATGGTTAACCCAAGAGAATCAGTCGATTTAGATCCATCCCCGGAAGATATTCTCTCCGTCTGGGGAAAGGAGGCCACGACGGAAAACATTGACGAGTATTTCGGGCATTCTGTCAACCATGCGACCGTTCTGCTCTCGGGAGGAGGCATATGGCGTTCAAATGCGGTAAAAGGGCTTCTGGACGAGAGCCTGGAGCTCTCAAGTGGCTTCGGAGTCGAGGGCAGAGTTTCTGAAGAAGCAAACAGTGCTGGAGGTAGGAGTTTGGAGGCGGAAAAACCACATGCATGGCCAGGATCGTCAAAATGTAAGAATCTCGTCTCACCAAGCAGTAAGTCCTTTTCCCCATCAAAAATTTTTGCTTCCTCGGGAGGTCTTGAGGATGTTATAAATGCCCCAAATATCAAAGGGGTATGGAGGACTGTGGGAGGGGTACAGAGTTCTGGAAAAGAACTGGGGGATGGAAATAATCATCCGGCGTTATTCAGAACCCTTTTCCCAAAAGAACCTGTGCAAAGATCTTCTATGGAGGAAGAGGATCTAGTGGGTGCGGGAAAAGTCACAAATGTGGAGGTTTTTTAAAATCCTCCTGAACCAGGAAAAGCGGAAGAAGGCGTCCCTTCGATTACTGACAGAGTAGGGAGACTGGTGGAAGGTCTGGCTGAAACCTCCCGTGAGTATAAAGATCTGAGAGACGTGGAAGATGGAAGCGACCAAATCAAGGATGCAGATAAATCAATCCCTATCACAGGAGAACGAAAATCAGTTCGAGACGCAGAGAAGGTAGGGGATAAGAGGAAGACAGCCAAACCGTGGAAAACTAAGAGGGTTAGAAAATTTGGTACTAGGAATGGACGTTCAGGTTGAGGATGCTTTGGATGTGGCGGAGAGCACCCTTGTTGGCAGAGTGAGAGGAAGATATGTCTCTGGCAAATTCCTCAAGCAGTGGGCCGAGAGTCAGTGGTCGAAGACACCGGCGAACTCCTTCACGACTGCTACGCTGGTCAAGGGCTGGTTTATGGTAAATTTTGGCTGTAAAGAGGCTATGGAATGGGTCGAGGAACGAATCTGGGCGATTGGGAACCGACCTGTATTTTTCAAAAGATGGTCTCCTATGTTTGATGCCTCTAAGGAGAAGGTAGACGATTTACCCGTATGGGTTAGGGCTCCAAATTTACCTCCCTTTCTTTGGGTGGACTCAGTTTTTAAGGCTATTGGAAACCATTTGGGCACCTTTCTGGATGCAGACAGATCCTACCTCCATACTTTTGAAAGAGCAATGGCGAGGATCCTGGTAAGGCTAAACCCGTCAGAAGGATTTGCAAAAACGGTTCCTATTCAATACAAGGATTATGAGTATGAGCAGACTTTGGATTATGAACTCTTTCCCTTCAGGTGTCACCATTGTCACGAATACGGACACTTGGCTAGGGAATGCCCTTTGGGGAAAAGTAGAAGGAAAATGAAGGGCAGAGAAGAGGATATGGAGGGTTTCCTGAGGAAAAATGAGGAGCCAGTGGAGGAGTTCAGCACAGAAGCAGAGCACCAGAGCGCAAATCAAGATACCCAAGCGGAAGAGGACTTGCAGCGGGAGGAAGTGATTCCGCTTCGTGAGGACGATGAACAGCCTCTCAAAGGAATATCTTTGGATGCTCCAATCAGCCCTTCTACGGTTGTTCAAACCAAAGCTCTTCCTTCACAAAATCAGAACTGTCAGGACCCTTCTAAGATGGGCCAGACATCGGGTAGTTCATCCTCTGTCCGACACTATAACCTCAGATCTCATAGTAAAAAACCTGCAACCCTTCAGCTTGTTCCGGAAACGGTTGGTGGTCTCTGTCCTGAGTCGTCGAGGAGTCTCTTAAAAAAAGGTAGAGGGAGAAAATCTTTTTTATCTAAAGCACAAGCTAAGGCAAAATTTGATGTAGCGGATGGTAAACAAATGTCGATCCCTGGGGTACTTAGAGCAGCAAAAACCCCTGAGATGGTTATCAAATGATTTGTCTTTCATGGAATTGTAGGGGGTTGGCTAGTAAACCCAAAAAACTAGCTCTAAAAGATTTAATCTCTCGCCACAACCCGGATATGGTCTTTCTCCGGGAAACTCTGGGCAAGAGTGCTGATGTTGAATCCTCCCTCTGTTCTCTATTTCCGGGTTGGACTTTCACTGCTCTGGATGCTCTCGGCCATTCAGGCGGTCTTGCTATTGGTTTTAAACAGGGCAGATTAAAGGTCTTAAATTCTTGGGGTCTGTCCCATGCTCTCGGGCTGGAGATCCTTTCACCAAATTTTGAACTGCCTTTTCTGGTCATCAATGTGTATGGTCCCTGTCAGGGACGGGTCTCTTTTTGGAATGATTTCCTCTCCAAAGAGCTGTTAAAAAACAAAAAGCTGCTAATAGGGGGGGATCTAAATTTTTCTCTGGGGATTGCCGAAGCCTGGGGGCCCAATGCAAGGGAAGATCCTCTGGCCGATTTTTTCCTAAAAGCCTTTCAGACTCATAATCTTATTGATGTAAACATAATAAAGGCAAAGCCGACCTGGCGAAACAAAAGAACGGGAGAGGAGAGAATTGCTAAAAGACTGGACTAATTTCTCATAAATGAGTCGCTGGCTTCTTATATCCCTCTCTTCAGGCAATGGGTGGGTGAAGGGGGAAACTCAGACCATTTTCCTATCTTCCTTGAGTTCTCAAAGACCCCTCCCAAGCCGGCTTCTCCTTTCAAGTTCAATGCTACTTGGCTTCAGGAGGAGTCTTTTCTTCAGCTGTTCAGGAACACTTGGAGGCACCCGGGCTCTTCCCCTCCGGAAAACAAAGGAGCACATTTTATGAAGAATTTAAAAAGGCTGAAGAGGGCAACCATAGAATGGGCTGCAGACAGAAAGAGAAAATCAAACGAGAATTTGGCCAGAATTGATGAGGCTCTAAGTGCCTTAGAAGATCCGGATGCTGATGCTTACATCTCTCAAGAGGCAAAAGAAAGAATACTGGGGTTAGAAAAAAGCAGAGCCAAGATTCTTCTGGACAAAGAAGAGGAATGGAGGTTGAAAAGTAGGGCTATTTGGCTGAAAGCGGGAGACGAAAATACAAAATTCTTCCATAACTATGCAAAGGGGCGGAAAAATGCAAATACCATTTGGAAATTAAAGGACGCGGATGGAAGGGAGCACTCATCTTTTGAGGCTGTATCAAATTTGGGGAAGAGTCATTTCCAATCCCTCTTTGCTGATCCAGGGGGAATTTCTATAGCCGAAATCATTCGAACTACCCATGCTTTCCCTCGTTTTGTGGAGGAGGAGGAAGCAGAAAATCTTTTTAGAGAAGTGTCTAAGGAGGAAGTAGAAAATGTCATAAAATCAATGCCAAAAGACAAAAGTCCTGGTCCGGATGGTTGGACCATTGAGCTGTTTACTCACTTCTTTGAGCAGATTGGCGATGAGCTAACAGAAGTTGTGGAGGAGTCAAGGAAAAAAGGAGAAATCTATGGTCCTTTTAATGCAACCTTTATTGCCCTCATTCCAAAAAGAGAGGACCTGGAATCTTTTGAAGATTTTCGACCTATCTCTCTCTGCAATGCTATCTACAAGATCATAGCAAAATTCATAGCGGTTCGCCTGAAGCCAATACTTTCAGTTTGTATATCCAACGAGCAATTTGGTTTTCTGGATAGCCGTCAAATTCATGAAGCCATTGGGGTGGCTCGGGAAACCATTCACAGCATTAGACAAGCAAAGAAAAAACGGGTGGTGCTTAAATTAGATCTGTCCAAAGCCTTCGACAGGATAAGCTGGTCATATCTCAGATTGTTATTGACTCATCTTGGCTTTAAGGTGGAGTTCATAAATTGGATAATGGGATGTATTTCTAATGTTTGTTTTGTTGTTTTGATTAATGGGGCTGCATCTCAATTTTTCAAAAGCCAGAGAGGCTTGAGACAAGGATGCCCTCTCTCTCCCTTGCTTTTTCTTCTGGCGGCTGAAGGCCTCAGCAGAATGATCACAAAATCCAAGAGAGCAGGTTTGGTTATAGGTTTGGAAGTAGCTGTAAATCTTTTCATAACTCATCTCCTATTTGTAGATGATATTTTACTGTTTACAAGTGGAAATATAAATGAACTAAAAGAGCTCAAAGACATTCTTGAAATATTTCTGAAAGCTACAGGGCTCCAAATAAATCCCAGGAAGTCTCACTTTATTATGGAAGCTTTCTCCAGGCAAGAGGAGAACTTGATTTCATCATACCTGCCCTTTGAAATATGCAATATGGATCAGCCTTTCAAGTACCTGGGGTATTGGTTAAAACCGTCTGCATACCGAAAGCAGGATTGGAACTGGCTGGTGGCAAAAATTGAACAAAGGATTTCACACTGGAGTTTTAAATGGCTATCAAGGGCTGGCAGGCTAACACTGATAAACTCTGTTCTTCAGGCCATCCCGGTCTTTTGGGCTGCTTTGACCTGGATCCCAAAAGGAGTTCTTCACAAAATCAAACAAATATGTAGCAGATTTCTGTGGTCGGGAGCCAATGAAGCTTCAGTCCTTCCCTGGGTTGCTTGGGATAAGATCACTAGACCAAAGGAATGGGGGGGTTGGGGCATCAAACATCTCGTCAATTTTAGCCAATCTCTGGCAGCAAAATCAGGTTGGCGAATTATAACAGTAGAGAACCTTTGGACCAGAGTGGTCAAAAGAAAGTATATTGACCCCATGCCGTTAGAAGATTGGATCCGGAGTCCAAACAAAAAAGGTAAGAATTGCTCAGTTATCTGGAAGGCCACTTCAGAGGCATTCAAAATCATTGAACAAGGACTTGCTTGGCAGGTGGGGAATGGCGAAAATCTACGGATTGGCAGGGATCCGTGGGTTGGCTGCAACGACCTCTTTGCCTTACCCCCTGGCCTTCTCGCTCATCTCAATACAAAGGGTATACACAGGTTAAGTCAGATAGCAAACATGGATATATACTCCATTTGGGGACAGGAATGGAAATCTGTGGAGGATCTGGGCATTGATCCCACCTGGAGAATCGAGTGGCAGACCTACACACATGAACTTAAGCGGTCAAATGTCAGAATAAAGGATCTTCCTGACTTCCTAGTGTGGGATCATGCTGAGACAGGATTATACTCCCCAAAGGCTGGCTATAATTTTCTGATGAAGAGAAAGGGCTGGGATCCTCCTGGATGGTGGGCAAAGCCTCTGTTCAAATTGAAATGCCCCAAAAAAGCCAGAATTTTTCTCTGGTGTGCGCTTAAAAGAAAAATCCCTACTTGGGAAATCCTTCAAGCTCGTTTCAAGCAGGGGCCGAGTAGATGTCCCTTATGCCAGGTTGCTTCGGAATCCATTACACATTTACTGGTGGAATGTTCCTTCACTAGACAAGTCTGGGACGAAACAAACAAGCTCCTGAACATAAACTACAGTTGGGCAAGGGGAGATCTCACTGCAGCTTGGGAATTTTGGTGGTCCAACTATCCCGAGAAGAACCTGAGAAACCTTCCTCCTATTCTCTGATGGGGCATTTGGATAGCCCGGAATTGTAGTATATTCAATGAAAAAGCTACTCCGGTGGAAGTTATTGCAATCCAAAGCTCATCCATCCTTGCAAGCATACCTGAGCCGGAAGGCCCTTCATCCCCAAATCAACGGAAAGATATCCTGATTAAAGAAGGCATCCCCTGGGCATTCTTTGACGGGGCAGCTCAAAAAAACTCCACTGGTGCCGGAATTATTATCCATCTTAGTCCATCACATTCGCTCAAAGCCTCTGTGGGTCTCGGGATGGGCACTAATAACTTCACCGAACTTTCAGCTTTAAAACTCCTCCTTTGCTGGCTCATTCATAGACAGGTTCTTCAAGTTCAGATTTTTGGAGACTCATCAAATATGGTAAACTGGGTCAATGGGAAATTTAGATGCCGGAATTATATGTTGATGCCTCTGTTAGAAGAAATACAAAATCTTAAATCTTCTTTCACTGTTCTATCTCTTGATCATATTTACAGAGAAAAAAATGATGAAGCTGACAGGTACTCAAAAGCTGGCTTGCATCAGGCTGTGGGTTCGTGGAGGATCAAGGAGCAGTTCCAGGATCAGATCCGTGAGACGGATATGGCCCCTTCCACTTAATGTTCTTTGTTTCTTGCTGAATTCGCGTCAGGCTCAAAGGGACTCCTTTGTTGATACTGGCGGCTTTTCTATTGTGAGCTTTTTCCCTCACATTTTCACCTTCTTTTAAAATTCGGAGATGCTCGACAGAACTCGTTTTTGTTAATTTGCGGTTCGTTTTAAAAGAGCCCCGGATGTTCTGAATAGCCTCTGCTATTTTTTGGATATGGATGTGTCAAGCCGAGCTCAGTTGACCTTGGTGGTTTGTATTTGCAACAGACTTGCTTGATGACTTCGTGGGGAAGAATCGTTTTCCTCTTCCTGCTTTTGGCAGCTTTCTGCTAAATGTTAACTCATCTGTTTGTAGCTTTTTTATTTTTATTAATAGAAAAGCTCGGCTTTTTTCCTCGGAAAAAAAGTCTAAACTTAAGAAATTAAAATAGTTAATGGGTATTAATCTAATTGTGGGTGTAACTTCTAGAAGAAGACAAGGATCAAGCGGAAATGATCTTAGTCGTTTACTAGCTTCTAATCTGGGTCATTGAATGTAAACGAAGAGATTATTTAAGGAGGTTTGAGGGTCATTTGGAAAATACGCCAAGAGAGATCAAGAAGATCAAATTTCTCAGAGAGGGCAGCGCAGCAATTGTTAGAGGAGTGATCGAAGAGATCTCTTGCAGTGAGGGGCAAAGAGTATTCGGAAGAAGGAAATTTTCTTGGGCCGGAGAGTACGAGGCAGAGAGGGCAAAACGATGTCCAAAGAGAGGCAGGGCTAGCCCATGCAAAGTTGACGCAGTCGCAGCGCAGGCCTTAGAGGGAGATCAAATTCCTATTGAGGAAATCAATTTACAGAAGTCAGGAGCCAAGGTGAGAGACCGAGAGGCGGAGATTTGTATTTTCCATCCAGCAAAGGGTGCGGAGAAGGAGCATCATGATATCCAGCAAGGGTGATGCTGGGACTATGTGGGGCTTACACAATTCTGTGTAGAGGGTGCGCATAGGCTCCAGTTCAACGTGATCAGACTCAGATCCTCCCAATGACAGGGTGGGAGCACTTCACCATTCATTTTTTCCAGTTTCTCTCTGTATCAGATTGCTAGTTGAGAATCCAAGAATTGCACTCATATCTACTACTACATAATAATAAAACCCTCAGATCTGTTGCACCGGTTTTCCCACATTGGGTTTTTACGGGAACATTTGTCCAAAAATAACGGTATTATTATGTTGTATTTTCTTTCTTGCTCAATCTCTTGTTTCCGCATATAAATTAATTAAGTGAAGTGTGCAATGTGTGCATTTCAATATTTATCATAGGAAACTAAAAATAACTTGTTAATGTAAATCTAAAAAGTAGGAGAAATATCATTAGTTACTGCAATAGGGATTCCGTTTAGGAATTTTCACATCCACGATTACAGAGATACAACAGATTCAATATCCAACTCCTACAAAGTGAAAAAAAAGGTGTGTTGTTTTTAAAATTTGCATAAGTTTTGTTTGAAAAATTAGTTTGAAGATATTCAAAGGGCACAATGAAGCATAATTATCATTAAATAATGACCCGAAAAAACAAAATGGAAACACCTAGTAAGTAACCCGAAATCTCTACTATGACACATGAAGAAGAGGAAGAAATGCAACATGATATATCAAAATTGTGAAACCAAGTGCAACAAATATCGTTTTAAGAAAAAGTAATAGAAACTAATATGGATGGTTTGAATAATGGCATGGAAGCCAAGATCGATGGTACAGAAGCAAAACTGAAAGGCAACATGGAAGATTTGAAGAAGGACTTGACAAAGTCACTACAAGAAATGCTTCCTAATGGTGAAAAGGTAGTAGAGGAAACTCATGTTGAGAACAAAAGAAATATTAATCATGATTTCATAGACTCTAATGTTGGATTGAAGACCCGCCATATTCCAAATATCGATATGAGGAAGGTTGATGGCAAGGATCCCATAACATGGATACTACAGATGGAGTAATATTTTAATCTCCATAATTTGCAACACATACAAAAGGTACCATTGCAACTTTACATTTAGAACCCATATAGTTTGTATGATATTGATGGATTTGTTCTCTTAAACCACTTGTCAATTGGTCAATTTTAATGGAGGAAATGATAGCACATTATGAGGATACAAAGAGTAACACCTTCTTTAGCCATTTGATAAATATCAAGCAAAAGAGTTCAATGGTAGAGCACATTGAGGACTTCCAAAAATCGAATATAAGGGTAAATGATATTCTAGAGCATAGGATTGATGTCTTCATAGGGACTTTAAAGGATAACATCCAACATGAGGTTCGCCTTTAAGAACTTGATTCATTGCAGAAGGCATCAAGGTTGGCAAGAAAAATTGAAAACAAAATTATGGCAACAAAGAAGCCTACCACTCACAACTATAAAGATGGAAGTATTGTTGATCCTAGCCTTACACAACCTACAAGGTTGACACCACAACAATTGGAAGAGAAAAAACAGTGTAAACTTTGAAATGGGCACTGATATTGTTTCCCGTTTCGTAGAGATAGCAAAAAAGTGACCTGATTTTGAAAATGGGTGATGCAGAACACACATGTTTTTTTTAGAGCATAGTTTTTGGCCCTTTAATTTTTTTTTATATACATTACGTTTTAGAATGGTAGTGATTTTCATGCTAATTTTAAAAAGTGAGTATTCTGCATCACACCCTTTTTTTAAAAGACCTAATTTTTTACTTTAAATTTTCTAATGTATGAAATGCAAATAATTATTTTCTAAATTTGATAGTTTTTGAAGTGGTCGTTTTCTTCATATTTTCTTATTTTTATTTTTATTTTAATTGTTTTTGTAGTGAGTTTTTAATTGTTTTTCATTTTTAAATTAAAAGCGATAATTTTGGAATTTTCGATAATCTACAATTATAACATCCTTAATTTAATTTTTCAATCCACATGAAAATAAATTGTTTTAAAAAACGATATTTTTTAAACAATGGACATAAAAAATAACCATTTACAATAATTAAGAAAATACTTTTTGATAATTTTCTTGCTAGAAATTGACATGTCAAAATCACAATTTTTATACCGAAAATTTTAAAACTAAAAATGGTTAAATAATAGTTTTTTTTATGAATTTCAATGTCAAAAAAAAACCTAATATAATCACGTTTTTTTCAAAAAATAATTATTAACTTAAAAATCAATGCGAAAATCACATATTACAAATATTGAACGCATAACAACCTTAATTGATTGATTATCCTTCTCATAAAATGTCAAAGTCAAAACATTGCAAAGCTTGATTTCCAAGCATAACTTAAATTTAATCAACAATGTCACGTAATCCAAACCCTTTGTCCTCTAGAGTTTCATCATTGTCTTCTTCCACAATATTTTCTGCTTCATTTTGCTCATTTTCCTCTTCTAATGGATCTTTGATATCTGCGAATCTCCCAATGTATGTATTTCCAAACATTCCATGTAATGGTGGTTGGGGTTCATTTGCCCTTTTTGCTACACGTGATTCACTAAAGTCCCCTTTCTTCAACCCAATTTCTTGCATTGCATCTGGAATAAATTGAAGAGCATTAATTCTCTATTGAATGAAATTGCACTATAATGGATCTTTCTTAATTGCAATGCAATTCCTTCCTTTTTGAAGGCAACATGCTAGTGTTGTACCTAATTATCAAGCACAAAA
Organism: Pinus taeda; assembly: GCA_000404065.3. Taxonomy (NCBI): domain Eukaryota; kingdom Viridiplantae; phylum Streptophyta; class Pinopsida; order Pinales; family Pinaceae; genus Pinus; species Pinus taeda. Next base: position 69,502 of record APFE030597407.1, read on the forward strand.
GAAATAATGAAGTAAATTAATACAATGACATATTAATTAAAAAAATAACATATTGAAATTCAATTCCATATAATAAAACTTACCTGAGCCAGCAAATAAATCCATAACCCAATCTCCTTCATTTGAACATATGTCTATAAAATAACTAATCAACAATTGTGGTTTTTGATAAATGTTAACTATCTCTCATTTTGTTTCTTTGTCTTCATATGTTAGTTTTCTCACAACAGCATCATAAGTCAGTGTTTGGCTGTGACTCTTTCCATCCACCCAATTAAAAATCATAGACATATGGCTATCATATTTTGCCCAACTATCAATATGAATGAACTCACAATCATT
>APFE030597408.1:0-10188 GCA_000404065.3 Pinus taeda
AAATAAAATAAAAAATTATAATTTACTTTATGAACAATTAATTATTCTCACTCTAGACTAGTAATTGTGACTATGACATGTCCATTTAAATAAAGACACAAGTTGTAATTCACTTACTTTCTCATAATATATATAAAACCATTTCACTTGCTATAGAACGGAATATAACATTTTTAAAACCATTGTACGTCAGTAGTTATTATTAAGAGGTACAACTTTTTTGATGTATAATTTAATCAACCTCTTAGATTTAAAATGGAAAAAACAATTTTTAAATGATTTAATTAATATCGATACTTTAAGATAGAGATGCAATCTAATTATGTATATATAAGTAAACATATATAATTTAATGAATATTATATATATGAAAGTTTATTGTGTCTTAATATTTTTTTAGTATTTGAGTTAAAAAGTATTTATTATTAATTTAATATGGGAATTTCCATAATATAATATACTTACATTAATTTGTTTGCAAGTTAAATTGATTTACTTAAAGTTTTAAAATGATGTTTTACAAAACAATTTTTTTAAATTTAAGATAGAATGATTTTTTTAATTAATAATTTTCTTTTGAATCTTATTTGGCCACTTCCTAACAATAATACTTTTTATTGTTCACTAATTCCTTAAGTTGAAAGAGTTTGTGCCATTCTTATTTTTCCAAACTGGAATTAATGCTAGCATTATCTCATTAGCATTAAATATTTTCTTTACATAATATATATCGTGTTGGGGTCATCTTGGGTTGTCATGTACTCCACATGGATATGTGCATTCTTATTTTTCCAAAATGGAACTAATGCTAGCATTATCTCATTAGCATTAAATATTTGCTTTACATAATATATATCGTGTTGGGGTCATCTTGGGTTGTCATGTAATCCACATGGATATGTGCATATCTGCATGTACATTGGCACTGCTTCACCACCTCTTACCACCTGTCACTACCTCTTAATCACACTACTTTAAACTTGAATAATAATAATTTATCAGACTCATTCATAAACACCTTCGAGGCATGAATAGTTGAAAGAAAAAGATAAATTTGACACATCTTGCATAGAAGCCGACATATCGTGAAAATGCAAGCTTTACAAAAAAAAAAAAAAGACTTAAAACTTTTATGTATTGGTCAAGCCTTCTTAGAGCCCCTTGTATAACTAATTTATCACCTATTCATGAGCGTCTTCGAGGCACTCCCACTTAAAAGGAAAACAAAACTACACACATCTTGCACAAAAGTTGACATATCATGATAATGAAATCCCTACAAAAAAAATATTTTATGTATTGGTGAGGCCTTCTTAGAGCCCCCTACATAAAAATAATTTGTCACCTATTCTTGAACATCTTCAAGGCATGCCCAGTTGAAAGAAAAAAAATTGCACACATCTTGCACAAAAGCTGACATATCACGACAACACATGCTCTGTGGAAAAATGATTTTATGTATTGGTCAAGCCTTCTTAGAGCCCCTGCATAACAATAATTTATCACTTGTTCATGAACATCTTTGATGCACACCGAGTTAAAAGAAAAAAAAATGTACACATCTTGCAAAGAAGCTGACATATCCCGAAAATACAAACTCTATGAAAAAAATCTTCTATGTTTTGATCAAGCCTTTGTAGATCCCATCCTCGGGTATTCTATAGAGCAACTTGCAATGACAAGAATAATAGAGTCACCAACAAGAATAATAGAGTCACCAAATAATTATTTGGTAATTTATATATTATTCAGTTTTTTGATGCCTGTAATTCTATTTTTATTTTTTAATTTTTATGTTGTAGCATGTCCACTACAAAGACCTCGTTGGTATTTTTTCCATTGTTGCTACTTTTTTCATTTTTTTCATTTTTAATCTAAACCAACAAAGAATAGGTGAAAGACAATTATTTTTTCTAAAAGTTTTTCATATGCACTTATACTTCATGATATAGACATTGATTAAATATATACACATGCATACAACTACATACATGTATAGACAGAAGAGGAGTACAATGTTTCCTGAGGAAACATGGAAGAAAAACAATGCCAATATGTGAATGAAAGAAATCAAGGTAAGCATAGATTTTGAATATCATAAAGGAAATACAAAAATCACCATAGGTGAAGGGTGTTATTGGTGTAGGCCCTATTAATGGCCTTAATAAATTTATTCATGAAGGAAAAGCACCAGTTAAGGCACCTACATTTTGCACAGATGGAATGTCAAGGTTGCATTATCCCTTCTTCTCCTTCCCCATGACATGACATATTATGTTTTTTTCTAAACTACTTTTTTTCCTTTCATAAACAAATCAATCGAACCTCTCTTGATACATATTTCAAAAGAAAACTATAAAATAAGATATTTGTTTTTCCACATCTCTGGTCTCGTCTCTCTTTCCTAGCCTCGACATTGTCATGTTCAGATGAGTGTTTTAGGTGTTGTCATGTTGAAGCATTTTGCAAAAAAAATGTTTCTCAGGAGTTAACCAATAAGAAAGAAAACATGCTTGTCTCACACCCTCTTTCTTGATCTCATCCCACTTCCAAGGTTGACACCACAACAATTGGAAGAAAAAAGAGAAAAATGGCTTTGTTACAGTTGTGATAGTGAATACACTAAAGGTCGTAAGTGTGCCGAGAAGAAATTATTTTACGTAAATTGTGAAGGGAAGGAAGAAAAGGAACAAGAAATTTCAAAAGAAGAAGATATACACCAGGAACAAACCCTAGAAAACGAAGAAATGAATCCAACCATATCTTGTAATGCATTGGCTATAATTACCACTCCTCAACCTATGAAGATACAAGGGCATATCAAGAAGAAAAAGGTAATAGTGTTGATTGATTCGGGAAGTACCCATAATTTTATTCATTGTAAGATAGCCAAGGAATTGAATTGCTTCCTATATCTAGCACCAGAGTGCCAAGTGATTGTTGCAAGTGAAGGAACCTTAAATTGCTCAAGAAATTGCCATAATATCAAGCTATCCATTGGAGAATATGTATTGAATAGCCCAATGCTTTCCATTCCAATGGGTGGTGCTAATGTTGTACTAGGAGTCCAATGGCTACAACCTGTGGATAAAATAGCTTTAATTTTCAAAAAAATTTCATGAAATTCTCTTCAAAAGGAAAGGAAGTTGAATTAAGCGGTATCACAAGGAAACCGGGAAAGATAGTCAGCTCTAACAGAATGAAGAAGCTTCTAAAGAAAGAACAACAAGGCATAATTGTACAATTATGTTCACTAGAGGTTCCCAAATTGAAATCATCCATTTCTCCAGATCTCCAGAATGTCTTGGGCAATCATTACAAGGTATTTGAGACTCCCAAAGGCCTCCCACATATTCATCATCATGATCATGCTATTAATTCGATTCGAGGAAGTGTTCCTCCAAACATCAGGCCTTACAAATATCCTTATGTCCAAAAGAGTGAAATTGAACATATGGTTGCAGAAATGCTAGAGACTGGTATAATTAAACCTAGTCAAAGTTCTTTCTCTACTCCAGTAGTATTGGTTCACAAGAAGAATGGACCATCTCGCATGTGTCCAAATTATAGGGAGCTCAACAAGCTCACTATTAAAGATAAATTTCCCATTCCTATCATTGATGAATTATTGGATGAATTGCATGGATCAATTTACTTCACCAAGTTGGATCTTCATTTAGAATATCATCAAATCAGAATGAAGAGTGAAGACATTCCAAAAACAACATTTAGAACTCATGAGGGTCATTATGAATTTTTGGTCATGCCTTTGGCCTTACTAATGCACCTTCTACATTTCATGGTTTGATGAATTCCATTTCCAAGCCCTTCCTTAGAAAATTTTTGTTAGTATTTTTTGATGATATACTAATCTACAGAAAGTCTTGGAAGGATCATGTCCAACATGTTGACATTGTGCTCAAACTATTGGAGGAGAAACAATTATATACAAAAATCTCCAAATGTTTCTTTGGAGTGCAAGAGGTAGAATATCTGGGTCATATTGTATCTCTTGAAGGTGTTAAGGTAGACCCTAGCAAAATTAAAACCATTAAGGAATGGAAAATCCCCACATCCATAAAGCATCTACGAGGATTTCTTGGGTTGACAGGGTATTATCGCAAGTTTGTTAAAAATTATGGGAGAATAGTAGCACCTCTAACAACATTATTAAAGAAAAATGCATTTTCATGGACTCCAAAAGCAACAAAGCATTTTGAACATATTAAAGAGGCAATGTGCCAAGCATCAGTCTTAGTTACACCAGAGTTCACAAAAACCTTTATTGTGGAATGTGATGCCTCAGGAAATGGAATTGGTGCTATTTTAATGCAAGAAGAAAGACCCATTGCTTTCGAAAGTTATCCAATCAAAGGAAAATATTTACACAAAGCTATTTATGAGAGGGAAATGTTGGCAATACTACATGCACTTAAGAAATGGTGACCCTACCTAATGGGAAGACACTTCAAGATAAAAGCAGATCATGATAGTCTTAAATACTTCTTAGAACAAAGATTATGTTCAGAGGAGCAACGAAAATTGGTCACGAAGATTTTGGGTTATGAATTTGAAATCGTCTACAAAAAGGGGAAGCAAAATGTTGTGGGAGATGCACTATCAAGAAAGGATGAGGATGTGGAAGCATTTCTTTGCACCATTTCTACTATCCAACCAAATTGGATAAATGAAGCAAGGGATGAATGAATGAATGATGAGGAAGGGTGGGCACTCATTCAAAAGATACAACAATATCCTAGTACATCTGAAACATTTAGCTGGAAAAATGATTCGTTAGGGTACAAGGATCGGTTATACCTATGTAAGAATTCCCAACTTAAACAAAAGATTTCTAGGGAATTCCACACCTTTCCCTTAGGAAGGCACTCGAGATTTCTGAAAACTTACCACAAGGTTAAGAAGGATGTTTTTTGGGATGGCCTTAAATCGGATATTCAAAAGTTTGTGGTGGAATGTTTGGTTTTCCAACAAAATAAAGTTGAAACAATTAAGACCCCAGGACTACTACAGCCTTTATCCATTCCAAGCCAATGTTGGGAGGAGATTTCAATGGATTTTATCACAGGTTTACCCAAGTCTGAAACGAAAGAGTGGTTAAACTCATCATGGTAGCATGATTGACTTCCAACATGCACACGTTTGTGCATGTCTCATCCATTTAAAAGCTAGTAAGCAATTTCTACTGCATTTATGGAAACAATTCAAAAGCACATGGAATCGAAAAATATCATAAACGGAGGAGATCCATTTTCAATGTAAATTAATGGAACATAATTATTTTTGTCTTGGATTCAGTTTACTCATATCTCAAATATTATATCCCCCTCAATCCTGATGGGAAAACTGAGATAGTAAACAATGTTTGGAAAGGAATATGCTTCATTGCTTTGTATATGATAAATAGAACACAATGGGTCAATGGTTGCCCTCTAGTCTGAATGGTGGTATAACACTTTCCTTCCCCATAAACTGTAACAAGACCATTTAATGACACTTTAAATGGATATCAATCCACCATTCAATCAGCATCATATTTAAAGAAAATTCTAAGGTTTAAGCAGTGGAAAATCACTCGAGCATCAACAACAAGTTCTCCAACTCTTAAAGGATACCTCACTTGGCGGGCAAAATAGAAGAAACAGCAGGTAGATCAACACGCAGCGAAGAAGTTTGATGTAAGGTGATTGAGTAATTCCTAACGGCTACAACCATATGATACAAATGTCCCCAAGCAGCTAAAGAAGGATAATAAATATCACCAAAGTGTTATGGTCCATACAAGGTGTTGCAAAAGATAGGTACTACAAATTGGAGCTTCTTGTAGCTTCCCGAGTGCACCCAGTTTTCCATGTTTCATGCTTAAAGAAGGTTAAAGGTGACAAGCTTGTAGTTCAAACAATATTGCCAGAACTTGATCAGGAAGGAAAAATCATATTGGAACATGAAGTAGTCAAAGAAACAAGAACTCGATGGCTTTGAAATCGATCAATTTCAGAGTATCTCATGAAGTGGAAGAACTTACCCATTGAAGATTCCACATGGGAGAATGAGAATTTTATACATAAGCATCCAAAACTACTCAAGCATTTGTTAAGTAAACTTGACTTGGGATAGAGTCAAAGTTGACTAAATTAAACAGTGTTGGGGCACATGGTATTGTGCACCCATAGTATTCTGCCTGTGGTATTATATGTAATGGAGCTTATAAAAGGCCAAAAGGACTTCATTGTAATGTAAGGGCCTGGAGGTGAGCGGTGAAGGCTCACTTGGCCGGATTGGCCAGGGTTTTGGCCAAGGATAATGAAATTTCATTATGATCGGGTTTTTCCCCAGATTTGGGGTTTTCCCAGATAAACATGTGTGTTTTGTGTTTATTGCTGGTTATTCCTATATTTATTCCTCAGTAATTTTCAGTAATTATTTGTGTTATGTGGTAGATTTCTTAACAACATTAAGGATAACACTTTTTTGAATGAGAGGCACATGTTACGTCCTTATAATACTAGTGATTCCCCCATTACTATTGTTGTTGTATCCCTGATTGTTATTGTTGTGTCCCTATTGTCCCCATGTTGTTATTATTGTGCCCCATAGAATCCTACTATTGTTACTTTTTTGCCTTTATATTATTACTGTTAGGTCGACTTTGGTTATATTGTGACCCCCTAGACTCCTATATATAGAAAGGAGGTTTTTACATTTGAATCATCTAAGAATTGTTCATTTGTGTAATGTAAGGGAGGTTGCCCTTCGAGGAGGCTTATTTCTAAGGCGTTGGTCTATCATTTCTATCTTTTTGTGTACTAGTTTCATAATAGCCCTTGCGTGTAGAATATATGTCTACTTCACCCTCTCTCTAAGAAAATAATTTTAATTAACTAGTTCCCCATCATTGTTTAGTCCACTATTTCATTTTCTTTGCTACATTTTCTCTTTGCTTGTAGGTGAATGAGTGAAATGAGTTCTAAAATTTATGATACTTAGCGGGTATGAAGAATAGGTCATTTGTTTAACAAAAGAGCAAAATGAGTTCTAAAGTTTATGATATTGAGAAGGTATGAATAATAGGTCATTTTTTTCTTCTTAGAGAAACCACCAAATTTTGCATAATTTTAATTAATGTCTAATTGACATAAAATTAGTTGTAGTAAACATGGGATTAAAATCCCAATATAGCAAGAGAATCTCAACTTTTCTTATGGTATTTTCTAACTGCATCTACAATTTTTCTTTAGTCTGATTACAACCAAAGGCATGTTTTTGACATTGCTTTAAGATGTCATAGGGAAAATTGTAGAAATTTTTCTTTATTTTCAAGTTCATGGAACTTGTTTGTCTATTTATTAAGGAATATAATGTAATTTTGTGCTAATCTGATGTATGTTGAAGGTAATGGGGTATTTGAGCATGTCAGTTAAAAGTGGTGGATTATTCTGGGGATTTGAAGGCTTTCCCATGCACTTTTGTTTTTCCTTGAATGTTTTTGGCTGTATCACTTGTTTATTTTAAACAATTTATCACTGCCAAAACAACACCCATTCAATTTTTTTTGTACCCGGTATTATCCAACATCTCAACTGTAAAGAGACAAACATGGTTTCATATTTCATCACATTGATCCTTATCGTCTTGACATGATAATGTAGGAAGCACAATGGATCAAATCAATGCATTTGTAGCTCTTCCATTTTAGTAACTTTTGGGAACTTGAGAAATGGTTTCCACTCAGTATCACCTTAATTCAAAAGAAGTTCCCAGTAATCAAGAATCACAGGTAGATGTTGGAAAGCTTGCGAGAACTAAAGTTGCACGTCCAAATGTTGAGATTGAGAATAATATGAATTCACTAAATATATTAGCCGAAATTGTTAATGAGGAAGAAAATAAATATAAGGCATGGTTGCCTCCATTGTGAGATAAGGTAGATCGAAATAAGTTTTCAATAAGAGAAATAGATGACAGGGAGTTACCTCCTTCACATTTTAAGCTACATCATAGGTCTTCACAGTAAGGTAAACAACAGTCTAGTTTTGAGTTTCAACATAATACTAGATCAAAAGCTTCTTCCCATCTTAATGAGTATATTGATGGAAAGAAGAGGAAGTCACTTTCTCCATGGTCATAGGCTCTTAATTGGAAGCTGAAACTTTAGGTTCGTTCGATATTGTTCCATTTGGTTATTCTCTCATCTCGATAGGATCATATCTTATCTTCAGCTAGATACCCATTTCCCTCATATTACTCTTAAAATATTCAACATCATTAAACATCTCCTTAATATTACTTGACTTTATTTCACATCAATGTTGAGCAAATTCAGCTTCGAAAGCTGCAACATATAGGACTGTGATCATAGGCTCAGAGAGTTTGAGTTCCTTATGGATATAGTGATATAGTTACAGAACCAATTGTTGAACTCAATGATTTTATTCCTTATTTAAATATGAAACTCTTCACCAAGAAATTCTCTTTTTAAGAAGTATTAGAATGGTACTTATCAGGTTGTATCAACACTCCATCTCTAGATTTGAACAAATTATAGAGGACTTTACTTTTAATTTCAACACCAATATTCTACAGGATGATCTTGTCCAATGATTCTTTCAATCAAAACAGGGAGATGATGTACTTATGTCTTACCTATCTCACCATAAACCCTTATTAGCAAATTATGACAATCTCATGGTTGAAGTAGCAAATTTCCAACCCACTGGCTGTTAGAAAAATTCTAATGGTTCAAAAATTATATTCATACAAAATCTATTAATATCTTTAGACTCCTTTATGAGGTACAAATACATACTGGTGTTCTAGCCCTAAAGGTTAGAACATCTAATGGTGGTGTTGCAGTGAGGAGGGAGGACATTGATAGATAAAGAAGACCTATCATAGTGCATCTCTCTAGTAATTTCTAACTAGTTGGGTTGGGGGTTGCCACATACCTAAAGGTGGTGCATTTTCATACCCACTTTAGTGACTATAGAGTCATAATTAGATAATCTAGTTGCATTTGTTTCCTTTCCTAGTGATGCTTAATAATTTGAAACAATCTAGTATATGAGCATAAATGAATAACACTTCTTAAAAAATTAATGGAACTTGAAATACACCTAATGGAACTCTATATATGGCACTTTTCACCCCTAGCTAGTCTAGTTACTCTCTAGATAGGCCCTCTGATTCATTACAAAGATTCCCATATGGTTGACGTTAGTTTCCTCCAATGTTTCTTACTCGAGATTATGTTGTGATTTTGAGTTTACATTCTCAAAATTATAGGAAGACCTTTTCAAATGAGGAATAAAAATGGATCTATGTTGGATTATTGGGCATGAATTTCATATTTTGGAGGAATAGAGAGACAAAGGATGTGTTTTAGAGGAGTATCGAGGCAATAATAAGAAGACAATAACAAGTCATTTGATTGGGAGAAAAACATTGTTGGATCATATCTTCCAAAGGCTGTTGATCTTGATCTAATCTCCTTTATTTACAAAAAATGTTGAACAAGATACTATATTTGACCACATATGGAAAAAAATCCACTCCTTTTCATATGTTTGAAGTGTTTTAATTCTTCTGATAAGGAAAAAGAATGATCAAGTTTGTGCATGGCACCACGTATAGCATACATCCTCTATTCTTCATCTCATTTATAAAACCAAAAGCTTTATGTGTTTTCCTTACTTTGGAATATTTGTTGCAAAGTGTGTTGTAAACCTCAAATTTTGGGTGAACCCCAACTCTATTATTTCATCCAACATGCAAGGGGTCATCTCCAACCTCCCTATCTTAGACAACCCAATGAGGAATTGTATCATTAAATTACTGGTGCTTTATACCATCAACAATTACAATATTGGATGGTTCATTGCTAGGACCAAAAGTAATCATTGGCATCCCACTCTTAGACATGAGAGTGATAATTTGTTGGGTCCCTATAATACTACTGATTACCCCATTAATATTGTAGTTGCATCCCTTATTAAGATTGTTGTGCCCCTATTATCCCAATATTGTTATTACTGTGCCCCGTAGAATCCTTCTATTGTTATTTTTGTGGCTTTATATTATTATTGTTAGGTTGGCTGGGTTATATTGTGACTCCTTAGACTCCTATATATAGAAAGGAGATTTTGTCATTTGAATCATCGAAGAATTGTTCAT
>APFE030597410.1:5855-26214 GCA_000404065.3 Pinus taeda
ATATTAAACTGCCATTTATGACTTTTTCTTTGAAAACTGCGCTTTTTCCCTTTTCGCAATCGGGCATCGGGGAAATGCTAAGTTATTACATTGGTTTTGTTGGGAATCCGCGATCGCTGATAGCGATATTGCATCGCGTCGGGAACAGCTAGGAGGGTCGTTTAGAATGAGGGCATGGTGAGTCGTCGATCGCCGATAGCGATATCACATCGCATCGGAAGAGGGGGAGCTTATTTGTACTTTATGTGTTATCGCCGATCGCCGATTGCCGATTTCGCATCGCATCAGAGAAAGGGTTGTTACTTATGTTACTTTATTCTTTTGCCGATATCCGATAGCGATTTCGTGTCGGTGAAAACCAAGTTGTCCTTTAAGTTGTGCTTTCTTTGTCATTGCGATATGCAATATTGCGATCGCTTTATCGTAATGATAAAGATAAATCATTTTATGTTGGTTTTTTTTTATCAGCCCTTTAATAATGTTTCCTTTTATTCAAGCCTTTTTTGAAATAGAACTCTAAATTGATACCAATTTGAAACAAAAATTAGAAGGGACCCATTTCACATTATATTTTTAGAATAGTAATGATATGAAATGTGGGGTTGTTGTATGGCACAACACCAGGCAATCTAGCACTTGGTCGATGAAAGGTAGAGGGAAATGGTCCTTCTTTGTGGCTTTTTTTAACTCTCTGCAGTCGACACAAATACTCTACTTACCATTTTTCTTTGGAACCAACACCAAATTAGAGACCCACTCACTGTCGGAGATAAGGTAATTGAATCCCGCGTCTAACAACTTTTTTAGTTCTTCTTTGACTATATCTTTGAGAGATGGATTCATCCTCCTTTGGGGTTTCCAGACTGGTTTGCAACCTTCTTTGATATAAATGTTGTAAGTACACACTGAGTGGTGCACTCCCTTAATTTCTTTGTAACTCCAAGCAAAGGCATCCAGTTGTTCCTTTAGCATGTTTCACAACTTTTCTTCTTGGTGAACAGAAAGAGATGAGTTTATTTTCAAATTTCTCTTAGGGCCAAATTCTATGGTTTTGACAAGGATAGGGTTGGAATTTGCTAAGCATAGATCAATCTAATTGTTTTTATGGGTTTCCTTTACGACTTATTCTAAGGACAATGTACTGGGAGTTGAACTTTGGAGTATATGTTCAATCAAATCATCTTCATCTGGTTGTCCCCCTCCCATGGTTGTTTCTAAGGTATAGATTTGGGTGTAATAAACTTCATGTTCTTCTTCCTCTTCCAGCCATAAAGGTATGTCATGTTTTAGAGATGGCTGAGTAGGAGGATATAGGACTAACTTCTTGGACATATGCTCATTCTTGATAGGCATATTCACTACAACAAAACCAGCGATTAGCGTCCCTTTTTACTTCTTTTTTTTCATCTAGAGCCCATTTTTGGTGCTATTTGCATCCATTTATCAAATATGGTGCAAAACTTGACACAAAATTTGCATCAAGTTTTGCACCAAATCTTACACCAAGTTTAGCACCAGGTATTGCAATAGGTTTTGCACCACGTTTTGCACCAAATTTTATGCCAAGTTTTGTGTCATCCTTTACACCAGGTTTTGTTCCAGGTTTTGCATCAAGTTTGGCACCTAATTTTGTTTGACATACTTTTGCATCCTCATTTGCATCCACTTTTTGCACCTACACTTGCATCAACTTTTGCATCGACTTTTGCATCCTTTTTTGCATCCTTTTTTAAATCATTTTTTGCATCCATTTTTTCATCCATTTGTGCATCCCTTTTGCGCCAAGTTTTACATCGTGTTTTGTGTCTAGTTTTGCATAAAATGTTGCATCTACTTTTGTTGCATCCACTTTTCCCTCTTGTTTGGAATCCATATTTACATCCTCTTTTGCATCTATTATTGTACCCACTATTGCATCTAATATTTTTGTGCCACAATTAGCGCCTAGTTTGGCACCTCCTTTTGCACCCACTTGTGATTATAATTTTGCATCCACGTTTTCATCCTCATTTGCGTCTAGGTTTTCATCAACTACTACATCTATTTTTGCATCCCTTTTTGTATCCAATTTTGGACCGGGATTTGCATCAGGTTTTGTGTCTCGTTTTGCATCTACTTTTGCATCGACTTCTATTGCATCCACTTTTGCACGCAATTTTTCATCCACTGTTGCACCCATTTTAAATTTCACTTTTTGCATCCCTTTTTACATCTTCATTTGCATCATATTTGATTCTTTTTTTGCATCTATCATTACATCCACTTTTGTTATGCCACAATTTGCACCATGTTTTTCACTCACTGTTGTATCCACGTTTGCTTCCAATTTTGCATCCATGTTCACATCCTCTTTTGCATCAAATATTGCATCTATTTTTGCATCCACTTTTATGTCAGGTTTATGCATTGGGTTTTGCATCTCGTTTTGTATCTAATTTTGCATCTACTTACATTATATCCATTTTTTGCATCGAATTTTGTTTTGCCTGTTGCATCAATGTTTGCTTCCACTTTTACATCCATTTTTGCATCTTATTTTGCATATTTTTTGTCTATTGTTACATCCACTTTTGTTGCACCATATCTTGCGCCTACCATTGCAACCACATTTGCTTCCACGTTTGCATCCCCTATTGCATCCACTTTTGTTTCATCCATTTTTGCATATACTTTTGTTTCTGTTGTTGCATCCACATTTGTTTCACCACAATTTGTGCCAAGTTTTACACCTACCATTGGACCCATGTTTGCTTCCACTTTTGCCTTCATGTTTGCATCCAAGTTTGCATTGACAACTGCATCTACTTTTGCATCCACTTTTTTGTCAGGTTTTTCATGTTGTTGTGCATCTACTTATGTTGTATCCACTTTTCATCCAATTTTACTTCTATTGTTGCCCCCATTTCTATGTTCGCTTTTGCATCCCTTTTCCAACACCCATCATATTTTCTGCATTGATGATATTCCTTATGGCATTGACAATTATGAACAATTGATGACAATGTCAATAATATTGACAATGATGAAAATGAAGATGATGGTGATGACATGAATTGTGATTATGATGATAAAGACGATAGTGGTTACAATGACAATGATGATGATGGCAATGATTATGATGATGGCGATGCTAATGACGTTGGTGAATCTTCCCAATTTTAGATGTTGTCATTGTCATAATCATAAGCATTATCTTTGGTGTCATGATCATCATTTTCATCTAGGTCATCATCAAAAACAATAATGGCATGAATGATGATGATGCATGATTACAACAATGTCGATAGAAATTACATTAATGATGATGATGGGGATGATAAAAATGACAATGACGATGATAATGGTGGTGATGATGATCATCATCGATCATCTGTCAAAAATAGAGTTGTTATTTCTCTTACAAATATCAATGTGTCCTAAACAACCCTTTTCTAGCATTGATCACATTTTTTGGGTTGATGATATTTCTTACAACATCTACAATTATGAACAATTGCAAACAATCTCCATAATGATGATGATGATGGCATGAATGGTGATTATGATGATAATGTAATGATGGCAATAACAATGACAAGGATGATGGTGATGATGATGACAATGATTATGATAATGAGAATGACGTTACAATCTTATGGATTCGTGAACAATTACTAGTTTCAATACCATCTTCTGGATACGTATTACTATCATACTTTTTAAATTTTCTGTCTCTCTTGAGGTATCTTACTATAATGGTGTTGTCAACACTAGAAAGATATCTTGTTGTAATGGTGGTTCTAATGTTAGCACTAGCAAATTTTAGTAGGGAGGATGCTACTACAAGAGGAATTCCTTCTAAGTGACTATGGCATTCAAAATGAGGCTTTATGGGCTGCTTGTTAACACATGTTCTCATGCTCATATAAAATCAATGTGAAAAGTTGCTTTAATTGGTTCCCACGCATAATTGATATTGATAATGGGGTGGTATAAAATTGTAATGGGCATATCCGTTAGTTAGTTATGATGGGTCAACAACATTGAAACCATCCAAGTGACATTTCACCTTGGAACAATCGTCGCTCGTGCGAAAACACGAAGTTTATGTAAATGAAAGTTGTGATTGTAGTGGAATTAAAACCATCGAGAAATATCAAAGAAGACGCTGCCTAGCAGTTTTGAAAGACAACCAAGGCATTGAACAACTATTTGCGTTAGGATGTAGTGAGGGAATCGAAGGAAATTTGGCAGCCCTAAGTTGCCATTACTATTGCCAATCACACATTCAATAGTAACCATAAAAGGTAGCCACATATAAACAGAACCTCGAGGTGTTGACAGTCAGAATCTATTGTAATAGCTTTGACGTATATATAGTTTTGTGTTTAGATGAGAATGAAGTGGGCTTCATCCAGGGTTCAGCTCAATCCTCGTCCATTCCATGCAGTGGTGTTTAATTCGCCAAGCAAGAGAATATTACGTGAGTGTTCAGAGTTAAATCAACAGAAATCAAGGACGTGTGATTGTCAAATTATTGCTCCTCCCTTATGATTGAGCGCTTGATGCGATGGTCATTATCCTTGGGTGATACTTTTATTCCCCATTTTCTATTGAAAAAGTAGCATTTTTCTGTTCGATTATGATAGGATTGGATGAACGCCGGTTTGGGTGGATGTAGACCCATGTTTTTTTGTGGTGATCTTCAAATGTCTTGAGGATAAGAAAAAAATCCTTGACCAAGGTCCATGGTTTTGGGGATGAGTTGGTCTTCTAGTGAAGCCATGGTTTCCCAACTTCAATCCTCTCACTATGTTGCCGATGACTACTCTAGTATGGGTAAGATTCCCAGTTTTCCCATTCACTTTACCCATCTAGATCTCTTAGAAAAAGTGGGCAATTGTATTGGAAGATTCGTCAAAGTAGACAGGGAAAGACTTTTGAGAGGCATTTTCACCTATGTTTGCATATGTGTTTAGGTAGATCCCAATGAAGTTTTGTGAGATAAAATTGAGCTCAAGTGGATGGGAATTGTGTATTCCCAACCCCTGGACTATGAAAATACAAATTATAGATACACGTATAGATACACCAATAAATTTCAACCACAAACCTGTAAATTTCATTTTCCTTCACACCATGCATCTAATTTGTATTCTTTATGAGAATTAACAAAGGAATGATGCTCTTTTTCCTATATTTTGACTCCCGGAGAATACTGTGATAAACGTGGATAGACATAGGGTCCTGTATGGTCCATTTACATCCCATGGATGGGAAATCAGAAGTAAATAAATAACATCCATTACATAGGCACTCATGTAAAATGGGGGAACAATGTTTTCTAGAATAAAAAAACTATAGTTATTCCTATAATCTAGGATTTGGATACTTAAATTATTAGATAGAACAGTCCCCAAGTCCATAACATAGCTGCATCAATCAAGGGTACCCACTGGTCTGAAAACTTTTTGGTATTGACATAACCAAATAATCTACATATCATAGTGGCAACATAACAATATGGACCGATAAGAGAAGCTATAGAATGCATACCCTTATTTTCTCGCTTGTGCTTGCTGGCATCTCTTCTCCATCCTTTGATGACTTCAGATTGATCCTGATTTTCCTTCATGAATTTCTCAATGAAGTCATTATCATATTTCTTCTGAGCTGCCGACAACTGGTACATTCGAGTCGAATCTTTGTTGGTGAAAGAGCCGATGATTGTGTTCCTCTTGGTCATAAAGTTTCTGTCAGCGATGTTTAGATGGTCAACAACACATGTGATCATATCCATGTAAGGAAGGATGTTCAGCTGAGCAACAATTCTGTGGAGGAATGAATTGGCCAGATCACTATATGTAGTATCAGAAACCGGGTATGAATCTTCGGCTATGACTACTTTTTCTGTGACTCTCGGCTCTTCATCTTCGAAAAGTTGATATGTGGCCTCCCAGGTAGATGTTCCGATGTTTGAGGTGCATGTGGTATCGGTAAATAATGCAAGCAATTATGCAAACTCAGGGGGAAGAGCAACTGATTGTTGTTGAACAACAGGTTTCTTCATGGGTTTGGTCGACCAAGACATTTTTGTTGAATTATGCTTGTTGGGACTGACTTGTCAAGAGAAACACAAGGGTGAGAGTAACTAACATTCAGAGCGAATAACTTAGCAAATAATTGATTACATAATAATCCAAGACTTTTATGAGCGAAATCTCAAGAAACCGTTAGTAATAATGAATGCGTTTATTCTATCGAAAACCATTAATTCTCCACATTTGGCCATTAATATCGCATCCACTATATCTCAACTTTTGAAGCCTTGTCACTTTGAAACCTCCGATTGCAATACGTGTTGCAGACTCGACTGCTCCATCATAGCACACCTTAATATAATATCACAGTTGCCATGTCACGCCTTTCATATCACAAGTTTTAAAGACGTGTGTCTGGTCATGGACATTAAAAGTTGCAATGGTTATGGTGTAAATAATTAAATTGAATGGATATGGTGTAAATAAAGTCGCAAGTTAGAGGCTTCGGAAGTTTGGTCATGGACAATAAAACAAAAACGCCACTCGCGAGATCCCAATATGCAACGTGGCAGTTTTATGGGGTCGACCTCTTTATTACTATTTACATATATATGCCGGCTTTTATTATATTTATGCTTTAAACCTTTAAAATTTATTTGGAAAAGGTTTTAATCGCCATTTTTCTTAAAAAACTTTTTAGGATGTTCTAATATAATCCTTTGGCATTGAGGCTTTAGAATTAAACCTAAAATTTATCGCTCTTTTTAATTAATTAATTTTTTTTTTTTTTTATTTTAAACTAATATTTCCTCTCAATTTTTTTTTTATAATTATATCCTAAATTTTAAAATAATAACCCTTCTCTATTAATTCTTTTATTAATTATATAATAAAATTATTAATTCATACAACACATATTTACGCCGTAAGGCGTTCCCTCTGGGAAAGACATCCCAAATATGTGACGTGTACGATTTTGAGCCATTGATGTCTTTGTTAGACGATTAGAGTTTTTTCAGCCGTTGATTTAATATAGAAAAATGCCTTTTTCCACCGCAGGAAGACAGAGGGAGGATCTGGCGATGACTATGAAACACTAGGGAGGATCTGGCTATGGCTATGAAACGCTAGGCATCTTGGTGATGAAACTCTGGCAATGAGTGAAACGTGTCTTTGTCTTTCTTCCCTGCATGAGGGCCGCGTAGCCTTGTGAATCTGTTTAAATTTATGCACGCTACAGATCTGTTTTGTACATTTTGAATGAAACAGGTCGGTGCAGGGTGAGGAGTTGAGGAAACAGGTCGGTGCTGCTGCATACATAGGGTGCAGCTCAAAGACTCAACAGGTATACAAAGACTCAACAGGTATACCATATACCATTTGAATTTTGCATGTGCTTGTAGGAGATCCACAATTTTTGAATTTTGCATGTGCTTGTAGGAGATCCACAATTTTTGAATTTTGCATGTGCTTGTAGGAGATCCACAATTTGTTTCTGTTGGATCTCAGCAAGCTCGGTTTTGGCTTGCAGTTCCTGTTGCAAAATAGTAATTTGCTCTTGCATTGAATCAAACTGCCCTAAACTGACGAACATTTTCTGCAAATCTTCAATTGCCCTCTGAAACTCCTGCCCTTTTCTGATCTCATCTGGTAATTCTGCTTCAATCTTAATTACCATTTTCTGGAAAGCATCAGTACTTTCTGAAGATTCCTTTTGCATAACTTTTGAATCAATCTGTGATTCTAAATCAGTGTCTCCCATGGTCACGAAACTGGCAGTATGCTCCCGTGAATTCATTCTCTGACCCAATTCGCCAATTGTCAAGTTTTGAGGGATCTCATAATCTTCTTTCAGATTGGGAATTCCCATATGAAACTGTTTCATATTCTGCTCCAGAATCCCATAGTCACCTCTGTTTTTCTCAGATCCAGTCCTTGGCCCTTCGTCCCTCTCTTTTAAATTCTGGAGATCAGGTGGCAATTCCAGTAGTTTCTCTATCAGGGCATCCGAATTTGCAGTGTCATAAATATCATCTCAACAACCGTGACAAATATCCATGATGTTTGATTCACGCCCATCATCAAACCCATCTACTCGGTCTTTCTTTTTGGCCTGTTGACTATCCATACCTACAGAAGAAATGACAACTGTACACTTAGGCCTAATACTTTCAGCACATAAAGGTATAGCCCCACATCTAGAAATTAAGTTCATGTTATATTTAAGATCAAACAGAGCCATGGATGAGTTTATTTGATCTTATGCAAAATACTTCATAGATAGACCTGCCAATTCTGAATATACAAATGGCAGCAGTGAATGACATAAGACCAGAACGTGTACCTAGACAATTTTCCCGAAGCAAGTTAGAATCCCTGGGACTGATATGATTGTCCCAGGTCCCTGATTGGGAACAGCTGCAAGTAGTCTTCTTCATTGGATGGGTATCAGAGTTAATCAATATGATGCTTTGGCAAGTATTCTCCATAAAAACGCTGAAAAAACCAACCTTGAAATGCAGAATTGAACTGCTGGAAAGCCAAACAATGGACAGGAACTTGGTAAAGGATATTTTGTAGACCTTGATAATATATTAAAATGTCATCACTTCTGCTTGGTTGTTGGTGGATTATCCTAACTCCCAAGAAAACCTTGCTTAGATTGTGCCAGATATTACTTAATGTTGAGACTATTACTGCAAGATGATTTGTTCATTTGAATCTCTTGTGCTGAGATCAGCCCCCTTATAAGTAAGTGCATTGGTTTATGAGTTAAATGTTATATAGACTTGCATAAAACTTATTGTTTTAAGTTTCAGGTCAATGATTTATCTTCAGTAATAATTCTTGACAAGTTAATGCTAGTGGGGAAGGCCACCCCATTCATAATGTCAATGATAATTTTGGAGTTCTCTGCAATTTTGATGTCTCAAACGTCTAATTTGGATGTCAGTTTTAGGCCTTTGCATAAAATGTGTCCTGCAATATTATTTGTGGTTTGGTCACATGCTCATGCAGAAACCAGGAGGCCGAAGTTCTGAGTGTATCCCTGTGCTAGAAGGCAGAAAGTCCTGTGATATAATTCTGTGAAAGAAGGCCGAGAGCCTGTGATTTGTATCCTGAGGTAGAGGGCCAAAACTCTGTGATTCATATATGTGGAAGAGGGCTGAAGGTCTGTGGTACATACCCAATACATGCACAGATTTGCAAATAGATTTCAACAGATCTTCTAATACAAGTCACTAATCAACAGAAGATGCCACCAAGCATCCTAGCAAAGTCGTCATCATCATCATCTTCTAGAAAGTCTTCATCTTCTTGCTCATCTTCATTCCTTTCCCACTCTTCATTGTCCTCATTCTCTGCATGTTCCAAATCATACTCTTCATGGTTAACATCTTCATCTTCATTGCTGTGAACAGCATCATTCATTACTGCATCTTCCTGGTCATCCACTACAACAGGCTTTGCTCCATTTGTAAAGGCTGATGGTTTGTCTTCTACAAGAGTATCCACGTCATTGGATGCCTCAGTGTCATCCACCCCAGGAGTAAAAGTGGGCAGTTCAGATGTATAACTGTCACCAGCTGGAACTTGGCACCCATTCAACCCATGGATTCACTATATATTGAAGTCATCCTTCCTCTCCAAGCACAACTCGCTTTGAGCATCAAGCAAGAATATCTCTAGCCATATGAAGCAAGTCAAAGAGCAGATCAAGGATAGTGAAGGCAAGTCGAAGGGTTAAATTTCTTTGTTACATATCTCTTGAAAGGGATGAGTTTTTTCTGTAGTGTTTCTCTGTGCAAAGAAGCCAAATCTCTGTGGATCAAGGAGGCCAAATCAGCTCTGTGAAAGAGGCTGTATCTCTGTGGTTTGTCTCTGTGCTAAGAGGCCATATTTCTGAGGAACCAGGAGGCCGAAGTTCTGAGTGTATCCCTGTGCTAGAAGGCAGAAAGTCCTGTGATATAATTCTATGAAAGAAGGCCTAGAGCCTGTGATTTGTATCCTGAGGTAGAGGGCCAAAACTCTGTGATTCATATATGTGGAAGAGGGCTGAAGGTCTGTGGTACATACCCAATACATGCACAGATTTGCAAACAGATTTCAACAGATCTTCTAAGACAAGTCACTAATCAACAAAAGATGCCACCAAGCTTCCTAGCAAAGTCGTCATCATCATCATCTTCTAGAAAGTCTTCATCTTCTTGCTCATCTTCATTCCTTTCCCACTCTTCATTGTCCTCATTCTCTGCATGTTCCAAATCGTACTCTTCATGGTCAACATCTTCATCTTCATTGCTGTGAACAACATCATTCATTACTGCATCTTCCTGGTCATCCACTACAACAGGCTTTGCTCCATTTGAAAAGGCTGATGGTTTGTCTTCTACAAGAGTATCCACGTCATTGGATGCCTCAGTGTCATCCACCCCAGGAGTAAAAGTGGGCAGTTCAGATGTATAACTGTCACCAGCTGGAACTTGGCACCCATTCAACCCATGGATTCAATATATATTGAATTCATCCTTCCTCTCCAAGCACAACTCGCTTTGAGCATCAAGCAAGAATATCTCTAGCCATATGAAGCAAGTCAAGGAGCAGATCAAGGATAGTGAAGGCAAGTCGAAGGGTTAAATTTCTTTGTTACATATCTCTTGAAAGGGCTGAGTTTTTTCTGTAGTGTTTCTCTGTGCAAAGAAGCCAAATCTCTGTGGATCAAGGAGGCCAAATCAGCTCTGTGAAAGAGGTTGTATCTCTGTGGTTTGTCTCTGTGCTAAGAGGCCATATTTCTGAGGAACCAGGAGGCTGAAGTTCTGAGTGTATCCCTGTGCTAGAAGGCAGAAAGCCCTGTGATATAATTCTGTGAAAGAAGGCCGAGAGCCTGTGATTTGTATCCTGAGGTAGAGGGCCAAAACTCTGTGATTCATATATGTGGAAGAGGGCTGAAAGTCTGTGGTACATACCCAATACATGCACAGATTTGCAAACAGATTTCAACAGATCTTCTAATACAAGTCACTAATCAACAGAAGATGCCACCAAGCATCCTAGCAAAGTCGTCATCATCATCATCTTCTAGAAAGTCTTCATCTTCTTCCTCATCTTCATTCCTTTCCCACTCTTCATTGTCCTCATTCTCTGCATGTTCCAAATCATACTCTTCATGGTCAACATCTTCATCTTCATTGCTGTGAACAGCATCATTCATTACTGCATCTTCCTGGTCATCCACTACAACAGGCTTTGCTCCATTTGAAAAGGCTGATGGTTTGTCTTCTACAAGAGTATCCACGTCATTGGATGCCTCAGTGTCATCCACCCCAGGAGTAAAAGTGGGCAGTTCAGATGTATAACTGTCACCAGCTGGAACTTGGCACCCATTCAACCCATGGATTCACTATATATTGAAGTCATCCTTCCTCTCCAAGCACAACTCGCTTTGAGCATCAAGCAAGAATATCTCTAGCCATATGAAGCAAGTCAAGGAGCAGATCAAGGATAGTGAAGGCAAGTTGAAGGGTTAAATTTCTTTGTTACATATCTCTTGAAAGGGCTGAGTTTTTTCTGTAGTGTTTCTCTGTGCAAAGAAGCCAAATCTCTGTGGATCAAGGAGGCCAAATCAGCTCTCTGAAAGAGGCTGTATCTCTGTGGTTTGTCTCTGTGCTAAGAGGCCATATTTCTGAGGAACCAGGAGGCCGAAGTTCTGAGTGTATCCCTGTGCTAGAAGGCAGAAAGTCCTGTGATATAATTCTGTGAAAGAAGGCCGAGAGCCTGTGATTTGTATCCTGAGGTAGAGGGCCAAAACTCTGTGATTCATATATGTGGAAGAGGGCTGAAGGTCTGTGGTACATACCTTTTCTAAAGGGGCCGAACTTCTGTTGGTTATCTCTGTGCAATAAGGGCAACACCTTCTATCTCTATGATTGCAATCAGGGCTGACTTGGACACTTGGTGGATGCTCTTGCTGGTCAGTTTATCCAGAGCTTTGACTTTGATATCTCTTGTTGAATTTGATTCTCTAAGGAAAGGATTGCTGGGTTTTTACCCCTACTGGGTTTTCCCAAGATAAACCTTTGTCTTGTTCTTGTGCATTGAGATATCTTATTTTCTTCTATTGTTAATGGTTAAATTTCTGAAATATAATTGCTTGATGAAGAAGTTGTAAATGCTAAGAGAAGACATAATCATCCGAAGTAATTATCAATTTTCAAAAATAAGTACTGGTCTACATTGTACTTGAAAAATCCATAGTTCTAGCATAAAAGTGCAGCAACATCACCCTTGTTAACCACATTGTACTTGAAAAATCAACAGTTCTAGCATAAAAGTGCAGCAACATCACCGTTGTTAACCACAACCAGGTCGATAGAAGCAACATCAATTTTTTTAAAGAGCTACGAAAGGTAAAACAGGGGTGGCAGGCACAAGGGGAGCGCAAGGTGGGGGAGGGTCAATCTTGCCTTTGAAGAAATCAAGAAGCAACTTATTCATGGGGATTAAACAAAAACACCAAAAACCAGGACAAAGCTTTTGCTTTAATGCAAGGGGTGATGGATTCTGTGGAAATAATTCATCATATGATCGATCACGCATAGCCACAAGAACCTCAGATCTGTGACAACTCCTTGGTGGATGAGATGACAATTGCGGCATGTACTCTCCAACCTGGGACAATAAGAATAAAAGAAGGACATTGCTATCTTCCATGAACTTTAAATTCACTCTCAACATGTAATGCATTACATTACAGTAGACAAGTGGAAAATCATATCAACAACCGTAGATGTTAAATCGGCTTCATCTCTATGTACAACCTCATACCTATTGCTGCAGGGTGTAATTGAATTATACGTTGTCAAGATGACACAGCCTGAAGCACGTGGTACTAAGTCCAAAACAAGCTGGAACCCATCACCATTTGTATACCTTGCTATTTCATTTCGCCAACTGCAAAGCTCTAAAGTGGGTGTCATACATTTTGGCTTTGTACAGTTTTGGAAGTGGTCTGGAAACTGTCTCTTTCCACCAAGGACTAGAAGCTCATGCGGACTCAAGTTTGTGAAGATGGACATTACACATGAACATTGGACTTCATAGAAGTGAAAGTTACAACAAACGAAGCTCAAGAATGCCTCTCACTGTATGTGAGAAAATCGGAGGGCTGGCAAAAATACTGGGAGCAAAAAAATTCATTAGACACATAGGTGATTCAAAGGCAAACGAATAGAAGAAAGCCAAAGATATGAGGGAGACTACTCTTGCAAGTCTACATGTGACTATCTCCACAAGTCTGAGTAATGGGAGAATAGTTGACATGTTATCCACTTGGTACTGCAATGGTCAAAGCATGGGTCAACCTGTGGGACTCATAATTTCCACATACAAATTCAATTTGGGTTTATCTTTTGATTGATAGAAAGCTCTCAATGAAATGAATGGTGTTAAAGATTGGGATCTTAATTCACAAAGTTCTCACCCATATAAAATAGTTGTTTAATACCCCAGACAAGCTCTAAAGTTCTAGAGCAGCAAATCACCAAAATAGGATCTCCCCTAAAACAGGCCTACAAGTCCATGGCTCCAATTTTCCACTCAAAAATTACCAAACCGAATGGAAAATTATGTGGTGATTTTCTAAGCACAACCAAGAACTCCACAAGGATAACATGATCCCTATTTAGCAAATACACCGGCTGCCTGCTCAAATGCCTGGTACCTATAATCATAGCGCTGTATGGATAAAAACTGATGACTACGAGTTACGTTAGCTCTATACATTGATGACAGTTTCTTTAGCTTTGCCAACAATCATTGTACTCTAGTATAGACTAAATGGACACTGGAATTTCCATTATCCAGAAGATGGAATCTTACCCAAGGCATTCACAAAAGTTGTTGCCAACCCACAACTGGTTGAAAATAATCTCCATCATCATAACAAACTTTATGTCCATAATATGCACAAATGGTATCACATGATACATCTCCCAAACCAATGGAGTCCAACTAAAGTCTAATCCGAGATCCTCCATTCTCAACACTTTATACATAAAAAAAACTTGTCTGTAATCGGCCTGTCTTTGCACTTTTTGGGGCAATTGCTAGTTATATTAAGTTACTTGAAAAATCGGTCTCCTACAATGTATTTTAGGTATAAGAGGAGGGAAATGGTTATTTCCATTGATTGAGGAATCATTTAGGCAATTTCAGTCTTGTAGAAAAGATTTGTGTTGGTTTAGCGTGGGCGCCAAACTTTTTCGTTGTCATCTAATTAATGAATGCAATAGGTTGACCATAACAAAATATCCATTTTCAGAATACACATTATCATCCGCCCTTGCTTTCAACAATGCCCATTCACATGTCGCTATTCTTCCCCACTCTATGCCTTACGACGTTTCCTTTGCAACATAAGGTGCAAATGCTAGTTAACATTTTACTAAAATATTACTTTTACTTACTTCCATATCCCACTACTTCTATGACGTTGCACCGGTTTGTGCAAATGCTAGTTCAATATACTATGTAGGGTTTCAGGGTCGGCGATAATGCTCTTTAACTTTTTAAAACATTTATATCTTAAAATGGGTTGTTATATCGGATGTAGGGTTTCAGGTCCGCAGATATATCCTTCTCGGAGGGGTTTCAGGAGGGCCTCTTAGGCCACGCCCCCTTTTCAGGTACACGCATTTGCAAATATTTGCATTGTGCTATTAATTGTGCTATTTTTCTTTCCAGGCGGCGGATTGACTTGATCAGTGCACGGACAAAGGTGCATTTTTGGATAACCGATGCGGCTGGTTCAGATCCTCATATGCAATCGGATAGAGGTGAGTCTAAGCCTTGATTTATTTTGTCCCTCTCAACCCATATTCTCTTATCACGATGTCTTTTTTGTTTTGTATTTCCGCTTCACATTTTCCAGAAGAGGTGTTGCTTATATTTGCTTTCACAGACTCACAGCAGGCATATTTTTTCAATCTGTGTTTTTTTTTGGCGCATTTATTGGCTTACATATCGATTGATATTGATATATTTTCCCTCAATTTTTATAATCTTTTATTTCATCTGAGTATAAAGAGATACATTCTGTAAATGCTTTAAGCTTCGAGAAATATCAGAACGAAAATATACATTCTTTGCTAAGCCTGAAGAAGGCATTGATATTGATTGAAGGGTCCTGTAACTTCTCTAAAATTCAGAATTCTTCTTTTGAGGCACTTGGATCATTTTCAGAATACTGACTGTCATAAGAATCCCCATTCGAGGATGCAGAAATATGTTCATGTAAGATATGACAATCCTTGATTTCACTTCATAACCTTGAACCCTCAGCCAACTGTAGTCCTTCCTTCCTCAAGGTGTCTGCTTCACCATTTAATTCTTTGTAGACATGTTCAAAGCGCTCTGAAATAAAAACGGACAGAACGTTTGATTTCATCTTCTACTACTGCCATTCATCCAATTAATTACCAACAACTGATGAATTTAGTAACACTTGTTTAACAGATTCTTCTCCTACAGGAAAGTAGCACAGTCTGAATTTAAAGGCTAATCGAAACTGTAATCTGAATGTTGTTTGAGCCTATAAACAGACACAGTTAGAAAACATGCACAGAACATGTAGATCACTGTCGAGAACCCCTGTTAATGCTATTCCATTATCATTGAATAAAAATCTGCATCACTAACATATCTCAGTGCAAAATGCACTGCCCCCTTCCAAGTATTAGAACTTGTGTTTTGTGGCAACCTGATGAAATTGCCTAGGCTGCACCATGTACTGAAAGTGTTGACTGCAAAACAAATGTTAGGCCTTGTGTTAACTAAGTACATGAGGAAACCTATCAATTCCCTGTATACATATGTTCATCAAATCTACTACCACAGGGGAGTAGCCATGGGTTTGCAGTACATCATTTGAAATCTCATCAGAATTTCAATTGCATACACTGTAGTAGCCATGGGTTTGCAGTCCATCATTTGAAATCTTCTAAGAATTTCAATTACATACTTTTTCTGTCCAAGGAACACTTCACCTGCACTTTGCTACACCCCTAGAGCCATCAAGTAGTGCTTCAAGTCATGACCAATTCTCTTGCCAATTTTGCCCTGCACCAGTTTGTGGACCCCTTTTAACTTCCTGTGAGTGTAAGATTGTCTACATATGGGACTAAAACAAGCAGATTAGAATGATCTACCAAATTGTAAAAATTAGAATCTGCATCTGTCTCAGTGAAACCCAAATCTGAAAGTTACTCATCGATCTTGGAGTGCCATGCAAATGGTGCCTGTTTCAACTCATAAAGGGCCTACTTCAACTTGTAAACATGGGTCCAATCCTTACCCCTATATATATTTGTCTATGTTTTGGCATCGTAAGTTCAAATAGTTTTCCTTCTTCGGAGGAATCGACAGGAGTTCTCTTTTCTCTCTACAGGATTCGAAACCGGGTGGATCTCAGCTATAGGAATAGAAATAACTTTAGTTGTCTCAGAAGAGTTCGATCGAATACTATGGCGGTGAAATTAACCGAAGAGCAGATTTCTGAGTTCAAGTAGGCCTTCAGCCTCTTTGACAAGGATGGCAATGGTAAATGATTTAATTTATTCAAGCGTTTAGGGTTTGATGTGTTCCTTTACATGCAAGTAACTACGCAATGATCAAGATCCATATCTCTGACCATATGCAGTCGGAATGTTGCTGAGACTTGCACATTTTTCACTAATTAAGTACCGCAATTCTTCTCTATTCCTCTTCGATTTTTCTTTAAAACTCTAGTATTCGACTTAGTCCTGTCAATTTGACAAAATAAAGAGATATTTAAGGGAGAAAATAAAGGGATTTCATGCAGAGAGAATAATTCATAGTAACTCATAGTTTCCCAGGGTGTTCGGGTGTTCGAGAGGAGGATGAATAATTCAACAATTATATTAATGCACCCAACTCCTCTCCCAGCGCGATCTGAAGTAACTATTTCAATTCAATTCAGTGAATTCGAACTTTGTACCGCTCTGTACATCAGTTGATTTGAAATATTCAAAATAATATTGATCTCAGATATCCCCGCATGAATTGACTATTTCAGTTCAGCAAATTCAAACTCTGTACCCTCTGTACAACAGTCTATTTGAAATATTGAAAATAATATTGATCTCAGATATCCCCACTGCATGTGATGTGATTTGATTGATAGTCTATCCCTAAACTGATATAAGCTATAAAGTGCTAACTTCTTCCCTATGAAATGCACATGCAGACCATGTTACTATCTCCCCTGTAAAAAATGAATTCAGAAAGACTGAAAAATAAAACAGAACTGACTCATCTAACTTTAGCACTTTATCTTTAACCTAAAGTATAATGATAAAATTATCTTATTCTTTTTATGGCTGGTCCATACATGCATGTGTGTGCCCTTATTGCTGGAATAGTAAAATTTGTGATGTGCTCCTACTGTCTATTTATTGCTGCATTCTCACCAACAGATCATTATGCTGTTTGGAATTTAATGCTGCATGGATTTGTGTAATGCTGCTGTAATATAAGGTGCCCAGATCTGCCATGTGTGCTCCAACCTAGTAGAAGATGATCTGGGGTACACTATCTAACAACAATGAGCCAACAAACACTGGTATTTTTTTAAATGCCACTGTGGGCTGCTAGCTTTTAGAGTATTGTTAGGGAAATAAGCTCGGTGTAGTTATTTGATCCTCACCTAAATCTGTTTTAAATCTGATACAGTGAGAGTTATTGAGATAGAGAACACGTATGGCTTCCCTTTTTTGGGGGGTACCTTGACTAGCTCCATCAAAGTAATCCCCATGTTCCAGATTTGTCCATAGGAGCACGAATCAACTTTTTCTGTGTTGGGGTTGATGAAAAAGCTTTGAAGTTTGAGAAGATTGACTGACCTTGGAAGGCACATTGAAAGAGTTATATACCTGTCTTCAAAGATTTCAACATTTCTATCTTTCTAGATTCCCCATGATACTATTAGAGGAAGGCCTTTGAGGACTGAGTTTTGCTACCACTTTTTAGAGCACTCTTCAGCATAACCTCCTTGTCCACAGTCCTTTATCCTTGTCAAACCATCCAGATTTCCTTTATTAAGGACAAAATATCAGTAAGTGGTCTATGTTCTTTTCAACTCTTTTACACATGATACATTTGCTTGGACTTGATCCATTTCTTCTCTTAAGAACTTCCTATGTGGGTGCTCTATTTAAGATTGCCAACTGCATGTAAATAATGAACTTTTGAAAGGTTCTTATCCAGATGTGCTTCCACCATGAGAGTGTGCATTCTGGTCTGTCCAGGGTACACGATTCTTATCCTAACTTTGGAGTGTAAATCCCCAAGGCTGGATTTTAGACCAGACATGTTCATCATCAGAGTCTTTTATATAGGCATGGCACACTTTTGATTTGTTTATAAATCCTTTTGATTGAATATTTTCTTGGCCTTTGAGTCGTCTCTCTGTTCAGCGCTATTCCAATCCTGTTGGCAAATGGAGGAGTTTCCTGGTCCAGCTGCCTGGTCTAGATTGAAGGGAGTTTATCACTGCTTCTGGCAGCTTGTACTCAGCTCCACTGCTTATCCATGGGTCTATACTGATCTTCGCCTTAGCCTCATTGCAAACCTTCCATGCCAGCAATCTGCCTATTAAAGGGAATGTTATAGTCAGTACTTTCAATAATATGGATGCATTGTTGATTGACTTGTTTGGGTTTCCAATCCAGTCTTTTGCTGAATTGGGCTCAATATATCTCTGAATGTGAATCTGATTCCAGAGGTCCTCTTTTGATATTAGTCTCCACATACACTTGGCTTTTAGGGCTTTCCCGAAGGAATGATATTCAATATGTAATGCATGTGGGCTTTTTTGTATACCTTTGTTTTCTTAGCAAAATATAGTCTTATATTATAAAAAAAAGATCAAGTACTGTAATTGCTTTCTCTTTGCATCCATGCTAGAAGAGCCAACATATCAGATTGGGCATCATATTTGGAATGTCTCATGTCATTCTAAGGACAAAATCCACAACAGTGATAAGATTCAATGTTTGCTTTTATTTTTATTGTGCTCTTTCCAGCTTTGTGGCTGGAATGTGTTGTAGGTCCAATTGAATCTGTATTCAGTTCAACCTAATTGTACAATGTATTTTTCTAACTTTCTACAAACGTGTTGTTTATATCTAGTATAAGCAGATGGGGGATAGACTCATGGAGTACTAGGCTTGTGCAGTTACATCTTGTAATTAATCTATTAAGATTGGTTCTGGTCTCCTTAAGTCCATATCCAGATGGGTCATGAGGGGAATGCAGAAGTTGATTTTGTATTCTTATCGGCACTGGGTCATAGATCCCACGATCCTTCATTTAATGTCTAGTTTTTGTCAATAATTAGGTTCTGTTCTTTAGATACTCCAATCTTTAGTTTTAACTTTTAATGTTTAGTGTTCTTTTATGGTGATTATTTTTTAGTATTTAGATCCTGTAATGATCCTTCTACTATGATTGGTTCTTTTTAAATTCTTTTCTAAATCCTTGATGTCAAAGTAACACAATTTCGTTATCGAGTCAGGCAAGTCTTTGTTCATTGGACTTAAAAACATTTTACGGAAATGAGAGTGCTACCAGGAAAAAATTTAGATAATACAGTTCTGTAGTTTGATGCTACAACAAATTTTGTTTGTGTTGTCACTGCCTTGTTTGGTTATTGGTATCAATTATACTTTGGTACTGCATTTAGATACTTCAAGCTACATCATTTCCACATAAGATTGATAGGAATTCGACTATGTAGTGATTATAAAAAACACTGCTGTTTATCTATCCTATTTTAGTACTACCACACGACTTGCAATTGTGCTAAACAAAAAATTACGAAATAGTTAAAATTTTGATCCATTTTTTGCTTTTGTAAGAAAACAATAGTTTATTTTAACCAGTGTTCCATGAGGATGTGTCCCCTATGGTGGGGTGCACGTATCCACGCTTCCCACACACCTAGGATGGGAAGATGCTCAGGGACACATTTCCCCACGCCCCCTTTTAGGGAGACACAAGGAGACGCAGGGGGAAACGTTTCCCTACTGTGGGGATGTGTTTCCCCAAAAGGGGTGCTTCTGGGCAGCTCCCCTAAAAAAGGGCTAGGTGCTCCCCCTTAATTTTGCTTGAAACAATAATTTATGAGTGGTAAAGCTCAACATTCAACCCTAGGGCCCTATTAATTGACTTAGGATGTTTGAGAGTGGTTCTGACCTCATTTTATTTCATATTGAGAAAGTAAATTTCAGATTCCACTCAAAATGCATCAGACATAACAATTT
>APFE030597418.1:0-13665 GCA_000404065.3 Pinus taeda
TATGCAAAGATCCAGTCCAACATCAGCGTAGCAAACACATTGAACTACACATGCACTTCATCAGAAAGCTCATTCACGACCATGTTCTTGAAGTGAAATATTGTTCAACCGATGATCAAGTTGCAGACATCTTTACAAAGGCCCTCACAGAGGCGAAGTTTACTAAACTTCGATTTATGGTTATAGTTCAGGAAGTTGTCACTAAGGGGGGATAGGCTCTAGTGCCTCCTTCCTTGTCCTATTGTGTCAGATTTGTAAATCCTTCAATCCTATCCCAAGTTTTACTTAAGGGGGGATGTTAGGATATTCTGACACATAGGAAATAGTTAAGTATAACTTGGTCTAGTGTAGAGTTAGGTAAAGTGTGTTTCTTTACTATGTACTTTTGTAACTTACAATCCAACAGTCATGATATGTAGTGATCTAACGGCTCATTCTCTCCTCGGTATTACCGACACTTGATCCATGGCTTAACACCTGATTGGTCCATGGTCTCTATTTAAATAGCATGGAGGGTCATTTGTAGGTCAACTGTTCATGAGAGAATCTTATGTAAAATTTCATTCTTTTATTAATAAATTGCCTGAAGTGGCCGCGTTGGCTCAGGCCGTTGACTGTTACCCTCTTTGAGGGTTTTAACCACGTCAAAATACTGGTGTATTGATCTGTGATATGTTTGTGGGTGGTGTCCTTTGGTGTTCTGTCTGAGGGACTTACCCTATAAATTCCTACAGCACCCTGTTAGCACTTGACTTTTCATTTGTGCATACAAATTGAGGAAAATCCCCACAATCCTTTTTCTATAAGTGGTTGATTGTTCCCTGATTCTTGGGGTACTCAAGAACAACTTA
Source organism: Pinus taeda (assembly GCA_000404065.3). Lineage (NCBI taxonomy): Eukaryota > Viridiplantae > Streptophyta > Pinopsida > Pinales > Pinaceae > Pinus > Pinus taeda. Next base: position 852 of record APFE030597418.1, read on the forward strand.
AACTCACATCTCAGTTCATAAACCATTCCTGGTTCTTCCCTAATCCATAATGCTACCCTTTCTTCATTGTTCTCAGCTAATTTCATGGCCAGATGCCATTCAGTTTGATTCCTCATCAAAGAAAGGAAGGCTCGCAACTACAAATCCCCCATATAGGAGAGAACACTTGCCACCATCTTGGTACTAACATATTCACACATCATGTTATGCAAAAACAACTCACAAAGTAAGCTCTGTTCATCAAATCACAAGTATGAAAACTTTCAAGAAAAGTATGGGTAGAAGAACCCAAATAAGGTATGTTTTCAAAGAGTTCTTTTAACTGAGACAAATAATAACATTCCCATTGGAATACTAGATATGATGGGGAAGGTATACTACATCCTAGCAGGTTCAAGACAAGCTCACAAAGCTTCATTTTATCATTTGTTAGATCCAGAACCTATCGTTGTAACAACTACAGTTGTTCGTCTTTCTTTTCATAGCTTCCTTATGCCTCTGCTCTTCCCATTCTCTCTCCCACTCTTCCTTTAACCATTTCTCCCTGAGTGAATCCATCATCTTTTTATGTGCCTTCAGTGAGATCATTCCCTCTTTTAGAGAGAGCATCTACTGCTTCCATTTCTGTAAGTCTGGTATCAACAACATTCTTTTAGAACACCATCCTTCATCAGGACTAGGTGTTCTCTCACGTGCATTTACAATTGAAGGTGTAACAACTTACCAAGTGTGAAACTACTCCATTTTGGCTACTATTTCTTTTGTAACCGCAGTGCCATTGATAGGTTCTTGTGTATCATTTTCCCCTTGGTTAGCTTCTATTTCCATTGTTGGTTCTTGTGTAACAATAATGTCAACCACAGGTTCATGTATATCATCTTCTTGTTTTTCCCCTTGGTTAGCTTCTGTTTCCACTGCCGGTTCTTGTGTAACAGTAGTGTCAACTAAGGTTTCCTATGTATCATCTACAAAATTACTTTCTGTGGAATGCTCTGTCTCAGCTGTTGGTTCTCGTGTAATAACAACATCTTCAACGGGCTTTTGTGTGTCAACTTCCCAAGACTCAGCTTTTGTTTCCCTCAAAATGGTGTCCACTACACAGACTCTATACCCCGCTACCACTAGCTCCTTAGCACAAGTCATGCACATAGCACTCGGAAAATTTTCCTCGCTGACCCTATCTATAGTCTCAGCCAAAGTATCTAACCCTGGGGCCCTTGCCTCTACCTTATCCTCTACTAACTACTTCCTTAGCTTTTCATTTTCTCTTTCTAATATTTCAATTGTAAGCAGCAAGGATTGGGTCTCATTCTTACCTGGTGAGGAAGGTTCCTTCGTCTGAGCTTACTCTTCATCTTCATGCCTTGTTGCCTCCTTGTTCTTCTTAGACATGGATGGGGACTTTGGGTGCCCACTAACCCTTATTCTCTATTTTGACTGCTTATCACCAATTGGCTTGTAAACTAGTCTCTTTCTGGCCCTTACTTTCGAGGGTTTGGGTTTCTCCTTGGTTACCGTTAGAGCTTCCTCAGACGTCCCAGGTTGCTTCCTATGGGTAGTCCTAGCCTTCTTTCTCACAAATTCATCCTAGTTCCTACCCTGGTGACTTAGGGTGTCTAGCATAATTAATGAGGCCATGGTTCGTGATGCAAGTCTATGGATGAGAAGTTGTCTTCATGACCGCAGCCATATGCTTGATATTTTTCAGCAAAAAGTACAAGAGGTTTATCAACTATTGATGTCAGAGGTGATTTAACAATGGGAAATGGTAATTGAATACAATTGTTTCCTTTCCCTCACAGGTGATATACTTGGTGAGGTAAAGAGTGACATCGGCCCATGGCTGGGGAAGCGACAACATGTCAATCCCTCTTCCTTTCTTCACTAATCGTTCCTCCCCTTGGAGAAAATCATCCTTCAAGGAGGGGTCATTAATTTTTCTATTAAACCACCTTTTACCCTTTGTTGGTAATGTCGTCACATGGGAAATTACTTCTTTTGTAACTTCCAGCTTTAATCTCCTGACCTATGTTTGATTCCTCTTTAAGTTCTTTGCAAATTCCATAGCAATTGCCCCATCTGATCCTTCTAGCCTGTGGAAAAACCCAAACCAACTTGCGTCTTTAAAACTTTGGCATGCTTTAGGGAAATTTTCCAATGCCTCTATTGATCCTGGTTCATGTCGAATTGTTGCCCCATTCATTTCTACACAGTTTCAATGTTGTTCTCCTCTCTTCTCCTCCTTGAGGAATTTCGAAGTGGTTGGCACAATGCTCAGTTGTTCTAGCTATGCAATCTATTCTCCTCCTCTTCTGTCTAAGAGCTCTGAATGAGGATGCAATGCTTCAGTAGTGGGTAAATGGTAGGGTGACATAGGTAGGAATTTCAAATCAGGTTTTAAAATTAGGATTCGTATTACGCAATAACATTTCCCTATTAATGCTAAGTTATGGAAGGTCTAATCTGAGGTACAAATCCCTTTTTCGGCATGATCGATCATTAAATGATAATGATTACAAGATCATCATACTTCGGTTTTAGTTTTTAAATGCTCACAGGGCATGTAAAGGTCATGTCATCATGTAATTCATCCCTGCCCAAGCTTAAATGTGACGATCGACCTCAGCCGTCAAAAGGATATCACATTAGATTGCCATAATTACTAACTAAATGAGGATAGTGATATTACCATTTTATGACGTACCTAGTGTGACATGGAGAGAAAACATTTGTGACGAGGTGCCCAAATTTAATTCCCGCGGTCAAGGCAATTGCTCCCAAATCATGATGATGCATGTTGTGTATCACAATAAATAATTTACTTGGATTTTTTCCACAAAATATAGAAGAAAAGAACTAAAACAGCTATGTAACAACATTATTTTAATATATGCCAGAAATTAAAAAAAAAATTGTTGTTTCAGAGTGTGTAATAGCCGCCACAGAGTGGTTTTCAACTATTACAGAAATTGTCTGTTTGTGCCTGATAGAGGTTTTCATAGCCAAATTATTTTATTTCTTATTATTTTATTGTTTTTTTTTTTGTTTTAGCATGTGTAACAACCGCCGATAGAGGTTGGTTTTCAGTGATTACACTTATCGAAAAAATTGAATTTTGGCAGCAAAAGGGGGTTCTCCCCTACTCCTGTAATCTAAATATTCGAATTCGTGACAATGTTAACAAATGAATCCCTTGAAGTAGGCTTATGATATAATCGAAGATGGTGCCCATTTCAAGAAATGGTGTCCTCACACTCTCAATGGTAACCAAATTGACAGTCCCATTGTCAAAGACTGCATCTACCTCATAGGGACCTAGCCATCTGGTGCAGAGCTTACCCTTGAAGTCCTTGAATCTTGAATCATATAAGAGAGCCCAATCACCTTTTTGAAACTTCTTCTTCTTGATGAAACTTCATGCCACTTAGCTCTCTACTGCTGGATAATTTATTTTTGTTGAATAGCAGCCAGCCATTTCTCCTCCAATTCATTGAGCTAGTTCAATCTTTGATTTTTTGTTGTAGCCATATCTAAATTCACCTACAATGTTGTTCTCAATGTCTTGATTTCGATCTCAATATGGAATAAGGGATTTTTACCATACACAAGTTTGTATGGTGAGAATCTCGTAGTATTCCTCCACGTAGTTCTATATGCTCACAAAACTTCTAGAAGTTTATCAACCCAATTCCTTTGGTGATTAGCCACAATCTTGGTAATAATCCCCTCAATGACTTTGTTGGTGCTTTCCACTTGGCGATTCGCTTGTGGGTGATAAGGTGTTGTGATTCTATGATGGATTTTATATTTTTCAACCAACTTTTGGATCATATGGGATGTAAACTGGGGCCCTCCATTTGTCACTATCTCCCTAAGTATCCCAAAACGAACAAAGATGTCTTCAAACAAGAAGTCTAAAACAGCCTAATCTGTGGCTCTGGTTAGTGCTTTTGCCTCAACCCATTTTGTGACATAGTCGCTGCAAACCAAGATGTAGGATCTTTGTCTAGATGAAGGATTAATTGGTCCCAAAAAATCCAAGTCCCATTTCTCAAAAGGTTCTAAGACTATTTGAGGTTGTAACAACATCTCATCTGATTGTAGCAGTTGGCCCATACTTTGGCAACTATCACATCCTTTCAAGAACTTCTTGGCATCACGAAATATTGTTGGCCAACAATATCTTATCAAAAGGAATTTGTATCATGTCCTCTTGTCTGTGAGGTTCCCTCCACAAGGTTCCTCATGACAAGTGTTAAGGATGTCAAAGACATCATCTTCCCTAACACAACATCTGATCTGAATTCTAGTCTAGTGTGATAGAGATTCCCATCTATCCAGGTATAGGTAGCACTTTGTTGTGTGATCTTTCTCTTTTCCTTGGAGGACAAGAATTGTGGAAAGTTCCCTACAACAAGATAATTGGCTATATCTGCATACCATGGTGAGTAAGTAGAAATAGCAAAGAGATACTCATCAGGGAAACAATCCTCAATAGGAATGCAATTTCCATCAATATTTAACCTAGAAATAAAATCAGCTACTACATTATATTTTCCAGGTTTATCTACAATTGTGATATCAAATTCCTGTAACAGCAATAACCAGTGTGTAATTCTACCATTGGTAATTAGCTTATTCATTAAAAAATAAGTGGAAGAGTGGTCAGTGTGTACAAATACTTGATACCCAGTGATATAATGTCGAAATTTCTTGATGGCATGCACTACTGCTAAGAATTCCTTCCTAATCATTGTGTAATTGAGCTAAGTCGGAGTCAAATTCTTACTTATGTAATAAATAGCATAAGGTTTCCTATGCTCTAGTTGACCCAAAACAACACCTACAACAATATAAGAAGCATCTGTAGCTATGTGAATGGCAGTTGCCAATTAGGTCCACATAAAATCGGAGTTGCTGATACACAACATTTCAACTTCAAAAAGGCCTGCTCACTCTTTCCTGTCCACAAAAAGTCTACATCTTTCATAAGTAAAGAAAAAAATGGTGATGCAATTTTTGAAAAATTCTCTATAAACCTTTTGTAATACCCTGCATGTCCCAAGAAACTACGTACCTATTTTTGTGTCTTGGGAGTTGGAATTTTCATAATTACCTCTATTTTAGCAGGGTCTACCTTGATCCTGTCAACAGAAATCTAGTGTCCTAGCATGATCCCTTAAGTCATCATCATGTGACATTTTTCGGTGCTCAAAGCAACATTAGTCTGTACACAATGTTCCAACACTTTTTCTAAATTAGCTAATGTTGTTTCAAAATCATCACCATAACGTGTGAAATCGTCCATGAAGATTTCAATGCATTCATTCAACAAATCATAAAAAATTCCCAGTATTTCCCTCTTAAAAGTTGTTGGTGCATTATAGAGTCAAAAATGGAGTACTCTGTATGTGAAAGTTCCCCAAGGGCAAGTAAAGGTTGTTTTATCTTGATCCTCTAGGGAAATTTGTATCTAGTTGTAGCGACTAAACCCATCTAAAAATGAAAAAAAAAAATTCCTAGAAAGGTTGTCAAGGACCTGATCTATAAATGGTAAAGGAAAGTGGTCCTTTTGAGTGGCCTTATTAATTTCTCTATAATCTGCATAGACTCTCCACTTGAAATTCTTCTTAGGGACAATGAAAAGCGGGGACACCCACTAAATGTCAAATATTAGATAAATAAAGTTAGCCTTCAGGAGTTTTTGTAATTCTTCTTTCACTACTTCCTTTAGAACAAGGTTCATGAGGCACTGTGGTTGTTTAATTGGTTTGCAACCATATTTCAAATAAATGCAGTGAGTGTACAGGTTGGGATGAATCCCTTTCATATCTATATAATCCCATGCAAATGCCTTTTTGTATTTCTGTAACCATTGTAAGAGTAGTTGGTTTTGCTTAGTAGTCGGGTTGGGGTTTATGTTAAGATACTTTCTTGTTTCTATTTCGACTAGATTATTGTCAGTATGCGAAGTGGTTCTCATTTTTTCAAATTTTATATCTTCTACCTCCTCTTCCTACTTTTAATTTTCAATAGAAGCGATAGAAAGTGAGTTATTGATAAATTCATTAATGATATCATCTTCTGTCTCATCCTTGAAATACTGGGCTTTCCCAGAGTGAGGAGCAATAGGGAAAGATATGATTCTGGTTCAAATTCATCCCATCAGGAATTGTTCAATCCCATATTTGGTTTTTTGGGGTAAATATTAAGTTTCTTTATAGTCTGGCCATTTGAAATCATCATAAATCTGAATCTGCATCCTATGAATGCATTTGTAGTGATCAGCCAAGGTCTCCCTAGGATCAAAGGATGTCCTCCTAGGTTGGATTTGGTCTGTAAGATAAGAAATTCAATCAGATATCTACAAGAAGCTATTGTGATTACTATGTCTTCTAATACCCCCTCAAGTTTAACAAGGAACCTATCTACTAATTCAAGTACAGTAGGCATATGTCTAAGCCCATGTAGCCCCAGGGTGGTAAAGAGGTCCTTTGTCATCACATTAATGGCAGCCTCAAGATCAATCAATGTATTAGTTACGGGCTGGTCATTAATATAAATGGTAACCATAGGGTTTCCTATATTGTTATACTTGGTTCAAAAGAGGCTGATCAGTCATTAGTTCGAACAATTTCCCCATCACATGTATGGTAGCAGGGTCCTTTGGCTTCCTTCCAGGTTTCTTAATGCACAGCTCTCATATTGTTTTGGCATAAATAAGTACTTCTTTAAGATCTTGCAATAGAGGAATTTGTACATGTAGGTTTTGCAACTCCCTAAGGAAATCAGATTCAGGTTGTGAGGTCATTCTAGTCTCAGTTAATCTCTGAGGATGTGGAGGATCCTAAGTCATAACAGTCGAATCGGTTACTACAGGTTTATCAACCTTACTCAAGTTGGCTGTTACAAGAGTAACAATTCTTCTCCGATTGACTGTTATAGGCATAAAAATTTTCTCTGTATCAGCTATTACAAGTGTAACAGCCGCCTCAAGGTCTATTGTACCTACTCTAGAAGATTCACATTCCTCCTCAATAATGATAGGGGAGTGATTTGGTTTAATTACCTTACCCAACCGTAGTTGAATTTCACTAACTCCAACAAGAGCAATAAGGTAAGTCTAGAAGGTACTCGAAGCCTCCATGCTCTGGGCTACTTTATTATTTTGGTTAGGGTTAGGTTGCGCAGGTAGTGGGGGTCATACACACAGTGTAGGAAACACGTTTTTGGAAAGGGCGAAATTGTAGCTGCTACTTCATTGAAAATCTGGTGGGGTTGTACTCTGGGCATTCCCCCACTAGTTTTGATTCCAAGTATATGGTTGAGATGGAGGATATTGAATAGATGGAGAGGGAGACCACTAGTTCTAGGGTGGAGGAAACTGTGTTGGAGAATGAGTAGAGTATTTCCATGGATATTTCTAAGAGTTATACGCATTATTCCATGAATTAAAATAAGAACAATCTTGGGACATACCTGGAGGTCATGGCTGCCATGGTCTCCTAGATGCAATGAAATAAGAGGACTAAACTTCTTCACTCGATTCTCTAAGTACTGCTTTCATTCTATGAAGCTCCAAACATTGACCTGTAGAATGTTCCATCTCACAAATATTGCATAAGATGATGTTGTTCATTTCACATTCCCTCAAGGGATGTTTCTTCTGGAAATTCAGACAAAACGCAGCCAGAGGTGTATTAGGTTCTCCTTGTGTCTTCTTGATCTATGCTGCCATTATATGGGTAGATAGAATATTGACGAGGTCAGTTTGAAATTTTCAAATAAATTCCCGATCTATGCTCTAGTTACCCCTCCACTTGCAATTTTTTGTGTTTGGGTAGAGGCATCTTGGATTTTTCGTCTCCCCTTCGACGATCCTCTAGAGCATCTCAGATAGAGCTTTACAATTTTGGCGAATGGTTCCTGAGATATGTCCCCTTTTCCTAGTAGATTCAGGGTATCAAGGTAGTCATCCCTCATTCCTCTTATAAATATGGTCTTCAAGATCTTGTGATCTAAAACATTGTGTTTAGACCTCTACAAATTATAATGAAACCGCTCTACATACTCCTCGAGGCTCTCATCCTCCTTCTATGTCATCCTGAATACTTCCTCTCTTAAGTTCTTGGTTCTGCAATAGTCTTGATACTTTGATAAGAATGTCTCCTTCATGTTGCTCCATGTTCAAATAGAAGCAGAGACTAACCCCATGAACCATCTCAAGGCTTCTCCTTTTAGAGTAGCGGGAAATAATTTTAATTTCTGAGCATCTGAAACATAGTCATAACTCCTGCATAAGACATCAAATTCAAATAAGAAGGTGTGAGGGTATTCTACATTCATTCCTTGAAAAGATGGTAAGGATGATAAAGGAATATAAAGGAATATTTTTCATGGGATCCTCGCCTCTGATATCCTCAATTGGGAACTGAAAGGTGGTGATAGTAGCATCTTTTTTAGTGTTATTGTTATTGTTGTCCCCCATTGTTAACCCTTCTAACCCTTGTTGTAATAGATGTTCTTCAATTTTTTCTTGTGATTGTATTGCAAGTGAAATTGGTAGCTCAGGCAGCTTCAAGGCTACTTGTTTCACTGCGCTGCCTAAATCTCGATATTGATAAAGCAATAGGTCCTCTCCTATTTCAAGTTTTTGATGCCCCCCTTCATTTTCCCCCTATCCCTCAGTCCTAAGGTTATGGTTACTAGCTTCCCCCTACTGTTCCTTAATTGGATGCTTAATCTTGGGAGTGTTTTTGCTAGCTTTAGAATGGTATGGTCCTGAGACAGAGAAATCAAAGGTTCCTATCCTTGTTATGGGAGCAACAAATTTTTGTGGCCCTATTTTCCTTGCATCCCTTTGAGAAATTGACTATTCTTTTTCTTCCTTTGAGATCAGTTCATGGATAAATGTTTTCCTTCCCAAATCTACACTCTTCCTTTCCTTTTTATAACCTGTTTTTCCTGTGACTGATTAGAGTGGAGGGTATTTTTGGTATTTATATAATTCCTACAGTTGCAAACATGGACCCTATTTGTATTAATTCACACCCTAAGTGTCTCAGTCTTTCACAGTGGTGAGCCCACCTAGGTATGTTAGAGTGAAGCGTAGGTTCTTACCTCTCGTCTTACCAGCCAACAATTGAAAAGATGAAGACACGCTTTAAGAAAACACCAAAATGCCACACCCTAAGTGTCCTAGTGATCACAATGGTGAGCCCTCCCAGGTATATTATACTAGGAACACTCTATCATCAAACGAACAACTTGGTTGACTGTATCGTCAACTGCCATCCCCGACAACGATGCCAAAATGTAGTGATGTTTTAATAAATCCTAATTGACCAAGACTACAACCATTTAATTGTCAACCAAGGGTAGGTCTTCTATTTCAATGGAGTTTGCACTATCTATGTCGATCCACTACAACCAAGAATGAAAATAGAAAACAATAAAGAATGCCACTGAATCAAATGCAGGAATTAAATAATATATGTAGAAATTAAAACACTCTACAGAAATGAAATCACACTTCACAATTACCAGAGCAAAGGCGCGCCACACACTATACTAATAATTACACCAACTGGTCAACTACCATACTACTAATCGAATTAGTGTAACAATATAACATAATTCTGGAACTAAAGTAGATATATTCTACAAATTATACAGCGACAACAGAAAACCATACAAACAATAAAAGAGAGAAACAATAATATACATCTACTCTACCACTACAGTCCTTGATAAAGAGGAGGCTCTTCCTCCCTAGCAGGGGCACAGGAATGAACATCAGATTAGTTAAAGAAACAACTTAGAAACAACAATAGCATCACCAAAGTGTTTTTGATATTAAAAAAAATTTAAAAAGTTACAAGATAAAAATAACAGTGCTCTCAATGTTGTCTTATACTTCAGAGATTAAGTTTCTCTTATAGTTATTACATACCCAAAATTAGGAATAGATCAGTCATGAGAATCTCACAATTCTCATGTTGATCATAAAATAGAAATCATTATAACCGGTTCCTAAATAAATATTTTATTCAAATACTTTAGTTAAGATCACAACTACTTGGATCTATTACTTTCTAAATAATCAATTCATAACTTCCAATAGTTGTTGCATGGAATAGTACCCACGACTTTTCCAGCTATGGTGTAACATCATCCTATGGTCAAATGACACTTTGGGATGTAACAATGATCACTGGGTAACATCAACCTTGCAACGGCACCCGAGGTGTAACAACGGTCACCTATAACAACACGTGGTGTAACAACAACACCTGTAACAACATACAGAATGTAACAACATTTTGTTCCATCATGCTCTTAGACTGATCAACGTGGTTGTTCACTCCATAACCTTTTTCTCACAAGCAACACCTGAAAAAGAGGAGAGGATCCAAAAGACTTCTCCAATGCTTACCCCAGTTAGCCATAGAAAGGAGTATTGCATCATTATATTCAGCAAAGCTGGAAAAATAGGATGATGGCAAAATAAATTGTTTATAATAAGGAAAATGTGATTAACATGTAAAGTTTTGTTGGCCTGGATGGAAAGAGGATCAAAAATAGGGAAAGAAAGTATAGAAAATAGGTATAAAAACTACACCAAATAGTTATGTCTCAACTAACTATGCAATCCTCCAATGTCTTTGAGAAAAGTATCTTGAGAGGAAAAATCTATACCCAAAATCAAAGCTCTCTTCCTAAATTATTGAGTATAAGATTGCACATTTTTCCCCTTAGCTTGCCTAAAGTTTTTCTAATTAATGATAAAAAAATTTCATGTGTGCTAATGGATAAAACTGCCTTCTTATTACAACAATGAAATCATTCCAAGAGGATAAAACCTTACCATGTTTTTTCATGTCCTCTTGAGTTTTGGCTTCACACCAAATAAGTGTTGGACCTTCCAATCTAAGAGAAGTAAGCTGAATTTTGGTCTCATCATCCTTGATTCTTTGTATCCTGCAATACACTTCAATATGACAAATCCAATTATCTAATTTCTTAGTATCTACCTCACCATTGTACATAGGCAATTCAAAATTAATATCAAGCTTTAGCAAAGGACTTTTACCATGTCCTTTTGGAGAATTTGGAGGTGTTTGTTTTTGTGAAAGGGTAGAGGATGATGGAGGTGAATGTGGTGGTTTGTCACCATTCCCTCCATTCCCTTTTGGAGGTTTTCCTGATTTTCCTCCATCTCATTTTGGAGGTTTTGAGCTCTCTCCGTACAACCTTGCATTTCTCTCTTCATAAATAACCTTAACCATTTCATACATCTCAAAGAATTATTTTCTAAAAGTTATTTCATCTTCAAACATCCCTTCAAGACCTTCTTCATGTGCCATGACTATTGAAGCTTGAGGTGTGTTTCTTCTTCTTGAAACACTTTGAGATCTTGGATCCACAAGTTCTCCTTCTCCTATTTTGAGCTTCAACCTTATAAGCATCAATAAAACACTTGCAAACAAATCAAACCTTCATAATAACCTGAAACTCTAACACCAAAATGATCTTAATATGTAAACTTGAATATTTTTAACAATTTTCCAGTGAAAATTATATGTGTTTTGGGTAGAGGATGTATTTATTAAACACATAAAACAAGTGAATTAAACCAGAATTTACAACCAAACATAGACAAAATACGCATATCTAAAACATATAACACAAACCATGATAAAAGAGTTCACCCATCTCCTGGGCTACATCTCCTACTCTAGCTCCCAATGCACAACCTCTTTCATTAAGTTCTCCAAAGTGTGTTTACATGCTTTTACATTGTTCAAACAACAAAATTGATGTCTCCAATGGATTCAACACTGTCAAAAAACCCCATCTGGGTTCTTTTTCCACCTCATTTGGCTAAAATTGAGTAAGTTATGCATGTTACAAGTTTTTTGTAAATGTTATGGCTAGTCATCTGACAATTAGACCCAAATCTAGCTTGAGCACCCCAAACCCATAACTGGCACACAAATATGGCCTACAATCCCAGGCAATAGGCGAAATTGTAGGACCATTAACTCAGCCATTAAGCCACCAGTCCTGAAAATTTTAGTCACATTGCCACATGTGACCGTGTTGGGGGCCGAGATTTGAGGGCCTAACTATTCCAACTATTTAAGCCCCTCTGATAAGGCCGCTCTCCTAGTCACATTGGGTCTCAATGACCTGGGCCTTGCTCCCTTATCTCCATCGCGCCTACAGTCCTATGGCTTTCATGTGCCTTGGGGTTGGCCCCCTCCTCTTTTTCGCGCCTCCAATGCTATGGGGTGCCATGTGACCCTGGGGCTAGCCCCTTAAACTTTATCGCCTTGGTTTTTATGCAATGGGCTCTTACAGGTTCTGTGTTGCGGGATGTGATTATGGGTCAGGCTAAGGCCTAGCTCCTTGTTCCCTCTGCCTATGGTCCCATCAATGCTAGGGTGGCCAGGGGCTAGGGCTTAGCCTGACCCCCTCCCCTAATGGCACTCTTCGTAAAACTTAAATAGGGGTTCTAACCCTTATGGGTAATAACCAATGTAATGGAACAATGGTGCGGGTTTATTGTGTTGTGTTGTAGGTCGTGGGTTCGACCCATGTGGCTACTCGACCTCCAACCAAAATTTTGAATTATCCTTTGGATGCCACGTGGAAACCCCTTATTAGCCCATGTGGCCTTGCACTATTGGCCCAAACTTTACACAGTCAGCACAACAATAATTAAAAATTTGAGCCATAAGAGAAATTATTAAAAAAATCTAAACATTAGAAATTTTGATTTTTTTTTACCAATCTGGTGAGGCCATGTGGT
>APFE030597432.1:6854-30455 GCA_000404065.3 Pinus taeda
ATATATATATATATTTTTCTCGATAAATCTATTCTATTCTATTATATACAGTGAAAAAGTACATTCACAGATTCAGTTTTCCCAAGGCCAGTTGTGGCTCTTTGGACCAGGATTTCGCAAAACAAAACCAGCCCTCGCAGGGGCAGCACGACTAGACAAAACTACCCATACAGAGCCATTATAACACGACAAAGGATCCAGACCAAACAAAATCGTCCCACGCAGGGGAACCGAAGCAAAAAGGTACTTCCCACCCAAGGGCATCAAGAGACTTTCAGCGAATTCCCTGACAGGCCATACAAACTTAGCTAGAGCAGACATAGACATAGACTTGAACCAGAAAAGACATAAGACATAGCCATTAACCAAAACATAACCTGAGCAGTTATGGAGGAAGAGAGATTGAACCAGTGGAAGGCTATTCCTCTAGCTTCTCCTCGACCACTCTGCACCATCCATACTTCTCTCATTCTTCTGCTGTGGAGAAGGAGTCCCAATCATCCGCAATGTTCTCCTTGGAAGTCGACGCCTTCTGAGCCTGAGGGCATTTAGGATCTTGCCCAGGCGCCCCCGCTGGTTTCTTCTCGTCGTCATCTGAGCTTCCACCTGGGAGCTTCTCCATACTGCGCGAACCTCCTTCACCGTCCTGAGATTCCTCAAGGAATAGAACCGAGACATGTGCATTAATGCGGGGTTTATCCATCGAGCTGCCGCAGGTGAAGATGGTGGAGCCGAATGTAGGTGAAGGAGCCGAATCAGAATTTGGGCTCCTCGTGTCCATGAATTGGCTAGCCTGAATGGGGTTGGCCTTAGCCCCTCCATGACAGTGACAGCGGCAACAGTGAAGGCAGGGCTTTGTGGCTGGAGGACAAGATGACCCTCCCCGAGCAGAACCCCTACGTCTGACCATCTTTGCAGGAGCAGCGGGGGCATGGAGTGATGCTGAGACAGAGGATCTTCTCAGCTTGGAACAGCCCCCAACAGAATTGAAGCAGCGCTCCACAGACTTGAGACGCCACGCAACCGAACAAAGACACCAACCAACAGATTTTTCGGGCTTGAGACAGCCTTCAACGATTTGGAAGCAGGCCTTAACAGCAAAATCTCTAGCCTAGAGAGCAAAACCGCACACAGGAACCTGAACATCGTGACCCAATCCATCTCTCTTTTTAAAAAATCTAACATTCCCTCGAGACCTGTTCTCCATAACTGTGATTTGCAGTCGCACCAGTTACCCGGACATTGCATTCAATACCTTCCGCTTGATCTGTACATTTATTCCTCGGCGGCGAGAAACGTATTGAATGCCCAGCTTAAGCTTGAGGCAGCACATGGCTGGCATGTGGCTCCTCACTGCCACTCGTCCTTTCACCCGAATCTGGGGCCACTGCATCACATTGGACCAGGCTAGCACATTCCTGAGCTTGTACATTATTTGGAATTATGGTGGTATTGCCAGTGAGAAGGGTATTGGCAGTTTCCACTCCTATATTGGCCAAGAGGTCAGCAACCTTGTTGCCTTCCCTCTTTATATGGGTGAAAGAGATGGCTCTATTGCTGCGAAGTGATTGTTCAATAGCCTCCAGCCTTGCTTCGAGCCTCCATCTAGTGGCGATTTTCCTTGCTTGAGATCCATTTTGGAGGCACTTGGCCATGTTAATGAGGATCTGGGAGTCTCCTTCCACGACCATGGGTTGAAGGTTGAGATTCCAAGCGAGAGTGAGCCCTTGCTAGAGTACCTCTAACTCAGCTGAGTTGTTAGTATCCCAGCCTATGTTTCCAAAGTATATCTGCATGGGAGTGCCTTCATGATTTCTTAAAATTCCCCCAAAACCCGCAATTCCAGGATTGCCTTTGGAGGCACCATCGAAGTTCAGTTTATAGGAGTGCTTTGGGGGAGCATTCCATTTTCCTTTTTTGATGTTGCTGCTTTTGGCAGGGCCGTTCTTCTGAAGTTCCTGAGGAAGATGCAGTTGCCAATTGTCTAGGATACTTTTCTCATTATGTAGAGATGGAAGATCCTCCTGCGTCCAAGGTCGGAGCAACAATGTTTCTTTGAGATTCCCACAAAACCTCTTCCATATGTCCTCGATCGGAGAACATTGGTTTTTGAATATTCATTTTTTCCTTTCCTTCTAGATGCTCCAGAGGATTAGACCTGGGATTATGTTCCACAGACAATTGAGGAGCTCGCTTTTATAAGGTTTCTGGGGCCATTGTCTTAAAGAGTTGATTTGTCGTTCTACATTCTACATCTTCTTTGACATCTGAAGCTTTCTTTTTCCCATAGCTGATTGGCTAAGGGACATGAGTCCAAGAGGTGTTGGAGAGTTTCCTCATTATGATTGCAATTATGGCAGATGGATGGACCATGAAAGTTTCTTCTTCTTAATTTATCCCAAGTGAGTATCCTTTTATGTCCTACCAACCAAAGGAAGTAAGAGACTTTGGGCCAAGAATCGAGCTCCCATATTTTGCGCCAGATTGGATCAGAAGGAGTGGAGATGTTGCTTACTATTTTGTACGCCTCTGAAGGAATGAAGGTACCTTTAGGTTGGTATCCCCATCGAAGGATGTCATTTCCTTTGTCATATCTGATATTTCTTTTCCGAAGCTCCATTTCTAGCTGCTCAGCATCTTGAAGGTTTGTGTTATAGATTAACTGATTACCCTGTTTCCATTGCCTGAAGCCGTGCTGCGTTTCCTGCATCCAGTACTGTTGGATCTTTTCTTGCTGCTGCTCCTGCCTGTTGAGTTCTGGAGCTGGGTGCAGAACACTGTTGAGCTTTGGCATCTGGTTCCATGCATCTGTCCAGAATATTATTGTTCTGCCATTCCTCACTTCCCAGAAACTATGCTTTTGAATTAATTGGTAGTGTTGTTTAGTTGCATTCCACATAAGCGAGCCTTTGACGTTGGGGGTGAACCTAATGAGTTCCTCCGGAGGTCTGTTTTTGGCATATTTGGCTGTCCATAGTTTGACCCAGGGCTTTTCTGGATTAGTAACGCATTGCCACCAAATTTTGGCGCTCATGATGGAATTGCTATGCTTTGGGTCTCTGAGACCAATGCCCCCTTTGTCTTTGGGAGTGCAGACAGTGGCCCATTTTACTAGAGCCCATTTACAGTTGGTTGCCGAGCTACCCCAAAGGAAGCCACGCTGAAGATTCCTTATTTTTTTAAAACCCACTTCGGCACTGCAAGGATTGAGAACAGATAGAGAGGCATTGCCTGAAGGACCGACTTGATGAGCACCACTCGATTGGAAAGATTTAAATTTCTATGAGTCCAGAGGTTAAGACAAGATTCGATCTTTTCAAGGAGAGATCGCCAAGAAGAATGCTTTATGGCTGAGGCTGTGAGCAGAGCTCCAAGATATTTGGAGGGGAGGGAAGCAGAGGGAAATCCTAAGATGCGAGCAACCGCGATCTTGACAGAGGGAGGAGTGTGAAAGAAGAAAATCTATGACTTGGAGCAGTTGAAATTTGTGCCAGAGGCTTCTGAAAAGTCATTAAGCAGGGTTTTGAAGCAGGAGGATTCCTGGACAGAAGGGTAACCAAAAAGCATTGTGTCGTCGACAAAATGCTGGTGGGAATTAGTAGGGGTATTGTGAACAGATAGGCCTTTGAGCTGATGAGAATGGAGGGCATTTTTGATATGACGCCCTAGACCTTCATCCATTAGCACAAAGAGGAAGGGGGATAGGGGGCACCTTGCCTGATCCCTCTGGAAGGTTTGAAGGGGCGGGAGGGGATACCGTTTACAAGGATGGAGAATTGAGTTGAGGTAATTAGACTCATGATCCAGTGAACCCACATAGAGCAAAAACCAAAGGCTGTAAGCATTTGCTGAATGTAAGTCAAGCTGAGTTTATCAAAAGCCGTAGAGAGGTCCAGTTTGAGAAGCATACCTGCCTGCTTGGTGTGCTTGAGGGAGTGGATTATCTCGTGCATGAGGAGAATTGCATCCATGATCTGACGCCCTTCCACATAAACCAACTGTTCCGGGGAGATAAGCAGGGGCAAGAGGGGCTTTAACAGATTCACAATCACTTTAGATATAAATTTGTAAATGACATTACAAAGAGCAATTGGCCTATACTTGTCAGGGGTGATAGAATCTTCCTCTTTGGGGATAAGAGCGATGAAGGTTGTGTTTAGAGAGGGAAGCAGCCAATGGAGAGCTCTTGATTCTTCTACAATTTGCCAAACCTCTTGCTTTATCAACTCCCAGAAAGTGTGAAAGAACATGGTGGTGAATCCATCCGGGCCAGGGGCCTTTCCTTCCTTAAGTTGAGACATTGCCTCATCCACCTCCTGAGACAGAATGGAGCGAAGGAGAAGTTCATTGTTCTCCTCCGTGATAAGCCTTGGCACATTGTTGGTTATTCTCTCAATAGTTGGACGCTTGTCTCCTTCAGGCTCTCGATGGACTTGAGTGAAGTGATTAAGGAATTTCTCCTCAATTTCCTCGTGCTTCTTTATTTTTGCCCCTCCCTAATTTTGGATGTAAGGGATGCTGTTGTGCATTCTTCACTGAATAGTGGTTCTGTGGAAGAATTTGGTTTTTCGCTCACCTTCCCTCAGCCATCTGATTCTGGACTTTTGCTTTCAGTATATTTCCTCCTGTTTCCGCCTTTCCTCTAGTTGGATGTGGATGCGTCGTTCCTAAGCCATCGAAGAAGGGGAAGAATGTTGAAATAGATTCAACGCCATCTCCAGTGTTTCTTCAGTGTGTCCCTTTGTGATTATCTTTTGTTGGAGATCTGATAGTTCCTTGTTTAGTTCTTGTTACACTGTAAATATGTTGCCAAAGGTCTCCCTGTTCCACCATTTTAGATGACTTTTTAAAAACCTGAGCCTCTATTGGAACTAAAACATCTTGGACCCTTCAGGCAGGGTGAAGGATGTCCATGTAGTTTTGACAAAGTCTTTAAACGAGGGATGCGAGAGCCAGAACTCTTCGAAGCGGAAAGGTCTTCTGGTTAGATTGCCTAGTCTTTGCCATTGGAGAGCTATCAACCAGTGATCCGATCCTATGTGAGAAAGGATAGCTGCTAAGAAATCTCCTCCAAGGTGAACCGCGTTATCTGATATGAGGAAGCGATCCAGTTTGGAAGCAATTTGATGCTTACCTGCTCTGTGATCGCTCCATGTGAAACTTCCATTACAAAAAGGCATATCTATGAGAGAGGTGTTCTCAATGAAGTCCTTGAAGTGGGAGTTTTCTTGGTCCATTCTGTTTCTACCCCCAATCTTCTCCTCTAGCTTGGTGATCAGATTAAAATCCCCGCCTATAATCCAGAGCAGGTGCCTCCTATTGTTGTTCAAGGCTTCTATGGTGTCGAGAAGAGCAATTTTACTTCCTATATCCAGTGGGAAAGAAACATTTGAGATATTTCCATGGATGTTCGTACCTAGGATGTGAAAAGCAGCCTGGATGAGATGATGGGAGGTGTGCAAATCTGAAAGAGCTATCGCCTGTGTATTCCATGCTATAGCGAGCCCTCGCGAGGCTCCAGAGGCATCCACCGCAACCGATTGACACCCTCGCCACACCTTGGAGAGAATGCTACCTAATGTTGAGCTGTTACATTTGGTTTCTTGCAGAAAGCACATTTGTGGTTTTTTCATTTTAATCATGTTTTTTAACATTCTGAGTTTGCCTGGGTTGTTGATCCCTCTAACATTCCATGATACCAGCTTCATGGTTTAACTATTGATGGAGGGTTTATAGTACTTCGTCAATTTAGCATACCTGCCCAAGTCTACCAGGATTTTCTCGATCTCGATCATTCGCTGAAGATCCGTTCTTCTTCCTCTCTTCTTGGTACCTTTTGGGGGCGGGTTACCATCCCATTGGCTACCTGGCTGTATACCTAGTTGATGCTGATGAAAGGCCCTGGAAATGACCACTTCCAACTTGTTGAGTTGAGCCTCTGGTATGCTGTCATATGCCTTATTTTTGCATGCCAGTTCTAGCTCTATGATGTCTAAGCCATTCAGATCTATGCTCTTTGGTTCTTCTTCCATTAGTTGCACTTGGTTGCTTCCCTCCATATTGATCTCAGAGTTTTGAGGGGGGTCTAGCTTTCCATCGACTTCCATATCCTTGCATTTCGCTTCTGTCTCTTTAGGTCCTTCAGAGTGGATTACCAGATTGCTAATGGGGGGTTGAGGTTTGGATGAGGAGGCTGTAGGAGGAGGGTGGGAGGACGAGGAAGGAGGGGCTGGGGTGGTCTCAAAGATCGAGGGATGCTCATCAGAGGTTCGCGCAAGAATTTCAAAACTGTTCTTTGTGGCTGGGCCGTGGTTATTATTTTGCTGGGGCTTATTCCCATTGTTGGGCTTCTTGTGCGCACGCCTTCGGCTTGGGACTTTTTTGAAGCCATCTTGGGTTAGGGATTTTGAGGGTTCAGGAGTAGCGGCTTTGGCATTCAGCGGACAATCCCGAAAAAGATGCCCTAGAGCATGGCATTTTCTACATCGAAAGGGGACGTGCTCATAGTCCAGAGGTTGAATCCATTCCTCATCTCGATGAAAGAGACTTACCGATTCTGGCAAAGCTTCATTCAGTCGTATGAAGACGCATATGCGGGCGTAAGAGATGTGTATGCGCTTTTTTGTTTCTTCTGCACCCCTGATATATTCCCCTATTCCATTTCCTATATCTTTGAGAATGTCCTCGTCCCAATATTCATCTGGAAGTGAGTACAGTCTGATCCAGACTGGCGCCCATGTGAGGTCTTCCTTGTCCGGGTTAAATCTTGGTATCCAATCCCTTAGATACAGACCCGCTGAGTTGAAAAAATAGGGCCCCTCTCCCAGGATTATGTATTTGTCCTTCAGACAGAAGAAGATCGCAGTGAAGAAGCCTTTCAGCCCTAGCTGCAGGGTAACCTCTCCTTTAGGTTTCCACTTCACCGTAATCCAACCATATAAGGGCCTTTCTATTGACCAGAACCCTATGAACTTCCCAATAAGGGCATGATCCCGCATGTATTCTATTCTCTTGTCAATCTTGTGTCCTGGCAGCTCTATTCTAGGTCGTTCTTTGGCTATAGGCTTGCATGTAGCCGATGAAACTTTCGGATTTTCCTCTGGTTTCTCCCCACTGTCTTGTGCGGCACTGGCATTGTCCTTCCGCCCTTCTATCCCCTTGTTCCCGTGCTGATGCCTATTCTCTCGGTTCATTATCCCCTTGTAAATGGAACCAAAAACAAAATCCTATTCAGGACCGTGCAGCGAGTTATTTGCACCGGGGAGGGCTCTGACGCCCTCCCCTGAGAAGATTCCATTTGCCTTACCTAGTGCCCTGCCACGCTGATGCGAAACAGGTTTCTTAGTCCAGCGCTTGAGTAGATCCAGAGATTTGCAGTCTGCGTCGTGACAGATGATCTCAGAACCCTAATCGTCGTATCTTGCAACCGCTCAGACCCTTTTCAACCTCAACATGAATTAAAATTATTAATATATTAATAAGATAAATTAAATAATGATAATGATTACTATAATAGGGTTACAAAATAGTAAAACATAAAACATAAAACAAACAAACGATATAGTAATAACATGAATTAAAATTATTAATGTAGTAATAAAACAATTATTATAATTGATTGACTGTAATGTGTTTACAAAATAGTAAAAAAACATAATAGAACAACATAAAAAATAAAAAAACAAACAATACACTAATAAAATTATTAATATAGTAATACGTTGCATAAAAACTATTAATATAGTATTAACATGAATTAAATAATGATAAAGATTAGTATAATAGTGTTATTAAATAGTAAAACATAAAACATAAAACAAACAAGCTATATAGTAATTACGTGAATTAAACGATGATAAAGATTAGTATAATAGTGTTACAAAATAGTAAAACATAAAACATAAAACAAACAAGTTGTATAGTAATTACATGAATTAAAATTATTAATATAGTAATAACATGAATTAAATAATGATAAATATTAGTATAATAGTGTTACAAACTAGTGTTACAACATAGTAAAACATAAAATAAACAAAGAGACAAACAATATAGTAATAACATGAATTAAATAAAGATAATGATTAGAATAGTAGTGTTACAAAAAAGTAAAACATAAAACATAAAACAAACAAACAATATAGTAATAACATGAATTAAATAATGATAATGATTAGTATAATAGTGTTAAAAAATAGTAAAACATAATAGTACAACATAAAAAATAAAAAAACAAACAATGTAGTAATAAAATATTAATATAGTAATAAGATGAATTAAAACTATTAATATAGTAGTAACAAGAATTAAATAATGATAAAGATTAGTATAATAGTGTTACAAAATAGTAAAACATAAAACAAATAAACTGTATAGTAATAACATGAATTAAAATTATAGTAATAACATGAATTAAAATTATTAATATAGTAATAGCATGAGTTAAATAATGATAATGATTATAACAATGTTACAAAATAGTAGAACATAAAACATAAAACAAGCAAAGAATATAGTAATAACATGAATTAAATAATTCTAATGATTAGTATAATAGTATTACACAATATTGTTACAAAATAAGGAAACATAAAACGTAAAACAAACAAAGAAACAATATAGTAATAACATGAATTAAATAATGATAATGATAAGTGTAATAGTGTTACGAAGTAGTAAAACATTATAAAAAATATATATTGTAATAACATGAATTTAATAATGTTAATGATTAGTATAATAGTGCTAAAAAATAGTGAAACATAAAACATAAAAAAAACAAACAATGTAGTAATTACATGAAATAAAATTATTAATATAGTAATAACATGAATTAAATAATGATAATGATTAGCATAATAGTGTTTACAACTTAGAAAACATAAAGACATAAACACAAACTGTATAGTAATAACATGAATTAAAATTATTAATATAGTAATAACATGAGTTAAATGATGATAATTATTAGTATAATAGAGTTACAAAATAGTAAAACATAAAAAATAAAACAAGCAAACAATATAGTAATAACATGAATTAAATAATGATAATGATTAGTATAATAGTGTTACCAAATAATAAAACATAAAACGTAAAACAAACAAACAGTGTAGTAATAACAGGAGTTAAATAATTATAATGATTAGTATAATAGTTTTACAATATAGTAAAACATAAAACATAGAACAAACAAACAAGATAGTAATAACATGAATTAAAATTATTAATACAGTAATAACAAGAATTAAATAATGTTAATGATTGGTATAATAGTATTACAAAATAGAAAAAGATAAAACATAAAACAAACAAACAATATGGTAATAACATGAATTAAAATTATTCATATAGTAAGAATGTGAATTAAACAATTATAATGATTAGTATGATAGTGTTACAAAATATTGTTACGAAATAGTGTTACAACACAGTAAAACATAAAACATAAAACAAACAAACAATATATTAATAACATGAATTAAAAATATTAATATAGTAAATACATGAATTGAAATTATTAATATATTAATAACATGAATTCATTAATGATAATGATTAGTATAATAGTGTTACAAAATAGTAAAACATAAAACATAAAACAAACAAGCAATATAGTAATAACATGAATTAAAATTATTCATATAGTAATAACATGAGTTAAATAATGATAATGATTAGAATAATAGTGTTAAAAATAGTGTTACAAAATAGTAAAACATAAAAGATAAAACAAACAAACAATATAATAACATGAATTAAATAATGATAATGATTAGTATTATAGTGTTACAAAATAGTAAAACATAAAATATAAAACGAACAAAAAATATAGTAATAAAATGAATTAAGATGACTAATATAGTAATAACATGAATTAAAAATGATAATGATTAGTATAAGAGTGTTACAAAATAATAAAACATAAAACATAAAACAAACAAACAAACTAGTAATAACACGAATTAAATAATGATAATAATTAGTATAATAGTGTTACAAAATAGTAAAATATGAAACATAAAACAAACAAACAATATAGTAATAAGATGAACGAAATAATTATAATCATTAGTATAATAGTGTCACAATATAGTAACACATAAAACATAAAACAAACAAACAATATAGTAATAACATCAATTAAATAATGAGAAATATTAGTATAATAGTGTTACAAAATAGCGTTACAAAATGGTGTTACAATCTACTAAAACATAAAACACAAAACAAACAAACAATATAGTAATAACGTGAATTAAATAATGATAAGATTAGCATAATAGTGTTACAAAATAGTAAAACATAAAACAAACAAATAAACAAACAATATAGAAATGACATGAATTAAAATTAATAATATAGTAATAACATGAATTAAATAATGATAATCGTTAGTAAAATAGTTTTATAAAATAGTGTTACAAAATAGTAAACATAAAACAAACAAATAAACAAACAATATAGTAATAACATGAATTAAAATTATTAAGATAGTATTAACATGAATTAGATAATGATGATGATTAGTATAACAGTGTTACAAAACAGTAAAACATAAAACATAAAACAAACAAACAATATATTAATAACATAAATTAAAATTATTAATATTGTAATAACATGAACTAAATAATGATAATTATTAGTATAATAGTGTTACAAAATAGTAAAACATAAAATATAAAACAAAAAAACGATATAGTAGTGTAACATAACAGTAAAAGATTAAACGTAAAACAAACAAACAATATAGTAGTAACACGAATTCAAATTATTAGTATAGTAATAACATGAACTCAATAATGATTATGATTATTGTAATAGTGTTACAAAATAGTAAAACATAAAACATAAAACAAACCAACAATATAGTAACAACATGAATCTAAATTATTAAGATCATGAATTAAGGACATGAATTAAGATTATTGATATAGTAATACCCTGAGTTAAAGGATGACAATTTTAGTATATTAGTGTTACAAAATAGTAAAACATACAAACAAAACATACAAACAATATAGTAATAACATGAATTAAATAATGATAATGATAGTATAACAGTTTTAAAAATAGTAAAACAAAAAACATAAAACAAAAAAACAATATAGTAAGAACATGAATTAAAATTATTAATATAGTAATAACATGAATTAAATAAAGATAATGATTAGTATAGTAGTGTTACAAATAGTAAAACATAAAACCTAAAACAAACAAACAATATACTAATAACATGAATTAAAATTACTAATACAGTAATAACATGAACTAAATAATGATAAATATTAGTATAATAGTTTTACTAATATTTATCATGAACATGAATGAAAATTATTAATATAATAGTAACATGAATTAAATAATGATAATGATTAGTGTAATAGTGTTACAAAATAGTAAAACATAAAAAATAAAACAAACAAACAATTAGTAATAACATGAATTAAAATTATTAATATAGTAATAACACGAGTTAAATAATCACAATGATTAGCATAATAGTGTTACAAAATACTAAAACTTAAAACATAAAACTAACAAACAATATAGTAATAAAATGAATTAAGATTACTAATATAGTAATAACATGAACTAAATAATGATAATAATTACTAAAATATTGTTACAAAATAGTAAAACATAAAATAAACAAAAAAAATAGTAATAAGATGAATTAAAATTATTAATATAGTAATAACATGCATTAAATAATGATAATGATTAGTGTAATAGTGTTTCAAAATAGTGTAACATAATAGTAAAAGATAAAACATAAAACAAACAAGCAATATAGTAGTAACATGAATTAAAATTATTAATATAGTAATAACATGAATTAAAATTATTTATATAATAATAACATGAATTCAATAATGATAATGATTAGTGTAATAGTGTTACAAAATAGTAAAACATAAAACAAACTTATAATATAGTAATAACATGAGTTAAATAATGATAATGGTTAGTATAATAGTGTTACAAATAGTAAAACATAAAACATAAAACAAACAAACAATATAATAATAACATGAATTAAATAATGATAATGATTAGTATAATAGTGTACAATATAGTAAAACATAAAACATAAAACAAACAGACAACATAGTAATAACATGAATTAAAATTATTAGTATAGTAAACACATGAATTAAATAATGATAATGATTAGTATAATAGTGTAACAATAAAGTAAAACATAAAACATAAAACAAACAAACAATATAGTAATAACATGAATTAAAATTATTAGTATAGTAATCACATGAATTAAATAATCATAATGATTAGTATAATAGTGTTACAAATTACTAAAACATAAAACAAACAAACAATATAGTAATAACATGAATTAAAATTATTAATATAGTAATAACATGAATTAAATAATGATAATTATTAGTATAATAGTGTTACAATATAGTAAAATAGAAAGCATAAAACAAACAAACAATATAGTGATGTTGATAGTGGTTAACATCCGCTGAGACCAAAGATTGGTCTATCGGACCTAAAGAAATAAATTATTTATTTTGATTTAAGATTTTATTCTTATGCTCAAAGAGCTTGGAGAGAAGCCTCCCGAGCTCACTATAATTTTGACATTGTGAAAGGCTAGGAATGTCAATATTGTAACAAAGATTGTGAAACTGGGATCTAATGTGGTTGTACGCGGTGCACTCTAAGAGGAAGTGGTTTTCATCCTCGATGTTCCTATTCTCACATATATGGTAGATCCTTTCCATCCATTGCATTTTAGGAACTGCCCAATGACATGTTTCACTATGGAGCTCATGAGAATTCGTTCTAATCTTTGCCATATTAATTTTTTTCTTTGAGCTTGTTAAAATAGAGAGTTATTTTTGATCTTCTAGGGTGGGGTTGATGACGTTCTTATAATAACTTAATTTTCTTTTACTCGCTAAATCTTTCTCACACCACTTTTTTCTTTGAACTTAGAAGTAACAATATCTTTAATGTTATTTATGTTTTGCAATGCATCATTCTCGTTGATCTCCAAATAGTTTAAGAAGTCCCTTGTGTCTTTACGCCACCCCCAATTAAGTCTTAGGTGGTTTTGTCCGGAATTTAAAGCTAGCTTAGGAAGTCTATGATAATCTATGTTATTGAGTTTGTGCTTGTACAACAGAAACCTAATCATAGCTAGGGTCTCAATAGGAGAAATACCTACTTCTATAAGGAGAATAGGAGAGTGTTGGGTCCCTATAATACTAGTGATTACACCATTACTATTGTAGTTGTATCCCTTATTAATATTGTTGTGCCCATTTTGTCACCATATTTTTATTACTATGTCCTATAAAATCCCTCTATTGTTATTTTGTGGTTTTATATTATTATTGTTAGTTCGGTTGGGTTATATTATGACTCCTTAGACTCCTATATATAAAAAGGAGGTTTTCGCATTTGAATCATCCAAGAATTTTTCATTTATGTAATGTAAAGGAGGTTGTGTAAAGGAGGTTGCCCCCTCGAAGAGGTTGAATTGTAAGGTGTTGATCTATCTTTTCTATCTTTTTCTTGAGCTGGTTTCATAACATTTGGTATCAGACCTTTGGATTCTAGGGCTTCGCTACTCCAAATAGGTCATCGTGGCATTTTCGCTATAACTTTTTTCTGTGATGTTTCATAAGCTAAAAAAAACCCATTTGAGAAGAGATCGTGCTGAATCTTGGGTCCAAATTTTAGAGCTTTTCGTGCTATACTTGCAGATATATAATCTGAGGAATTTGGTCTTTTTGCAGACTCTTGAATTACACTCAAAATAGGTGACCTAGGAAAAATTGTCATAAATTTCTCTCTGAGAATTAGATTGAAATTTTGTAAGAAGGTATAGAAAGAGGACGGACTATAGTTTCTTGTACATATTTTTTAGAGCCAAAGATTGAAATAGTGACTCGTGGCACGTCATACAAGTTCGCTCTACTGAACTAGTCTAGAATCAGGTCACTGTGGGAGATTTCGCATAACTCTTCCTTGGAAAATCCAATTTGGATCACACTAGTGGCATTGGAAAGAGTATACAGAGGGCTACTGCAGGTTGCAATTTCAGAACTAGATGATCCAAAAGTACAAAGATACATTAGAGACAATATCGAGCTGCTACAAAGTGAAAAAAAGTGTGTAGATTTTTTTAAATTTTTGCTTAAGTTTGGTTTGAAAATTTATTTTGAAGGAATTCAAAAGGCATAGTAGAGCATTATTATCGGTAACTGATGCCTCTAGGAAAGAAAATTCAAACACCTAGTAAGCAACCTAAAATCTCTAGCATGACACAAGAAGAAGAGGAAGAAATGCTACATGATATATCAAAATTACAAGACCAAGTGCAACAAAGGTCACTCTCACAAAAGCTAATAGAAGCTAAGATAAAGGGCGTGGAAGCTAAGATGGATGATTTGAAGATAGATTTGAAGACAGATTTGAAGAGTAACATGGTAGATTTGAAGACATATTTGACAAATTTTCTATAAGAAATACTTACTAATGGTGAAAAGGTAGTAAAGGAAACTCATGATGCGAACAAAAGAAATGTTAATCATGATTTCATACACTCTAATGTGGGATCGAAGACCCACCATATTCCAAAAATCGATATGAGGAATTTTGATGGCAATGATCCCACAATGATGGGACCCAGCCCACTTGGCGTATCCCTTTACACTTTTAAGTTACACCTGGACGTTTACGTGGCGGTTGTATGTGCGTTTGTTTTTCCCGCGTTCTGTAGCTGGTAGCTGGGCATTAACTGTGGGTGTAAATGTGTTGTCCTTCTTCTTTGGTAAACGATGTTACCCTAACCCTATGTGATTTCTCGATTGTTCCTTGTCATTCTTGCCATTGGTTCTGAGGGTTTTGAGCTCTGCGTATGGAAGTATGTCGAGGGTGTTGTATCCTGTTTCTGTTGGCTCCGAGCTATGATTTCATGGCTGTGGGTTGATTTTATGCTTGCTCTGGTTATGGGTGGAGACCTGCTCTGCGCGTTTTGCTATTTGTCCGCCTGTATGCTTCGACGGTGTTCTGCTCTGGGGTTTTCTTGCAATCTCTAGTAAGTCGTTTACCCACTTTGTTACTCTGTTTCTAATAAATGAGTTCGAGCTCTTCGTCCTGGTTGCGTCTGCTGTAACTGTTGGTTTCTTGTAAAGAAGTTTGGTTCGAGTCTGGGTTGTTTTAACACTGGTATTAGGCTCTTGCTGCCCCATTCCTGCATGTAATGTTAGTCTTCTGGTCCTTTACTTTCGAATCTGGTTTGGTAGTGATATTGGATTATGCGTCTGCTGGTAACGTTATGCTGTTCGTGGTTGAGTGTACAGGAACAATGGAAAAGTTCATTCAACCTCTGCTACAGGTAAATGCTCTTTCTCTGATTCAATGTTCACTCTCTTTTTGTTATGGGTCTAAACAAACCTGCTACTCTGGTCTCCAGTTTATTGTGGCGTCCTCTTGTTCGAATGCACGGATCCTCCTCACGCGGTCTCCAGATGAGGGTTTCTTTCCCTTTTCCCTTTAATTTTTGTAATGCTGGTTTGGTTTCCTATCAAGGATTTCGACCCCTTTAGGTTCTGTTGAACTCCAATCTCACTCTCGTTTGTTTGGTTACAGGTCTTCTCTGGTGGCTTGGAGGGCGCACGTCTCTGTCTGCAAAAATGTTCAGTAGCGTAAAAGTGGGTAGGCCTGTAACCTATATTGTCTATCTGTCTCGAGGTTTCTGCTCCGAATATGTTTCACTTGTTGTTTTACTGTTCGAATCTGGTGGGAGTCACGTCCGTTGTTGTCTTTCTCTTATGAGTTCACTGGATTGTAACGCGGTCTCAACAAATCCTTATTTTGTGCCTGGAATCAAACCCTAACGAGGGTTTTGCATTCGTTGCTTGTCTATAGTTACTGAGCAAATTTTGATCTTGTTTTTGACTGTACCAGTCTCCGTAATATTTAAGGGAACTCGACTTTTTCGGTTTCGACTATGCAGTAATGTTTACTGGACAATATAAATGTAAATCGTTTTCTTATGAAAGGAAAAAGGAATGTGTTATTTGGTACCTGTAGCCTTCGCTTGTGGTTTTGTTACGTTTCTTGCATAATGATTCTTTTACTGGACTCTTTACTTGTTGTTGGTTTCGATTAGCTATGCATAACTGTGCTGCTTCAACTATATCTTTGTGTGCTTGTTTGGTAATGATTTCGAATACAGTTCATACTCGTACAGTAGCCATAATATTACGGTTAGTTTACAGAAATGTAAAATCATGTTTATTAAGTATGAGAGATCAAATCAATAATCTAGGAAATAAGATAGATGGACAGTAATTCTCTGGTACTTTTGAATGCTTGATAATTCTATTCTTCAATTACTCAACTTTTTCTCTACTTGACGAAAAGACCCTTTCTTTACATGTATGTTTGCCTTTTATAGCCTCTGTCTTCAGTTAAGGCTTGCAGTTTTGCCTCTTTCTTTTACAAGGACAGTTACATACTACAGTTCCTATTTGTAACCGTAATTGTTTGAACATTCCAAGCCTTGTAAAACAGTTAAAAGTTATTTTTCTCTAATTACAGAAACTACCCTTAATTTGATAATGAAACTAACAATAATCCTAACTAGAAAAGTAAACCATCTAACTGTTGCTGACTTGTAAAATAAAATAAAAAGAAAAATTATCTTCAGCAGAATTTAACAATTCAGTTTCCTACTTGTGAACCTGGTTGGAGTCTTTCTGCCTCGTCACTGTGAGCTGGATGCTCCTGCATCAGGCTCTCGGGGTGAGAAAAGATCATGACTCTGGTTCATGAGCTCCTCCACTGATGTCCCTGTTCGTTCAATCTGCCTGGCGTCAAGCCAAGAGCTGTCCTCAATCGGACGGTTCTTCCACTTGACCAGGTACTGAAAATAATTTTTCTGCCGAGTACGCCTAACTACCTGAGTTTCGAGGATGCCTTCGATATCAGGAGGTTGGACATAAGGAAATTGTTTCTTCAAACTGTCTGTGTCTTCCTGGGTGTTCCGTGTGGATTGTCCGGGTTCATCCTTCCTTCCTTCCAACAGTTCGCTTGTATACGGAAACAAATCTGCCACATTGAAGATAGGTGATAGGCCTACTCCAGGTGGTAGTTGGATTTTGTAGGCATTCACTGAAAACTTCCGCAAGATCTTGCAAGGTCCTATCTTCTTGTATTTCAGTTTGTTGTACGTACCTTTAGGAAACCGCTCCTTGCGTAAGTGTACCAGAACATCATCCCCTACCTCAAAATGAACTTCTCTTCTCTTCGAATCTGTGTGTTCCTTATACTTTGAGTTGTTGTCCTGTAACTTTGCCTTTACCTGTTCATGTAAATCCCTCATTGCATTTGCAAAATCTTCTCCATCCGCACTCCGTCGTTCCTGTAAACCAAGATCCTGAAGCTCATGCACTCCTCGAGGGTGCATGCCATAAAGAATCTCGAAAGGACTGAGACCCGTGCTACGATTCGGTGAATCGTTGTAAGCAAATTCTGCTTGCGCCAGCACTCGGTCCCTCATTCTAGAATTTTCTCCTACTAAGCTGCGTAACAGATTTCCTAGACTTCTGTTCACAACTTCTGTTTGCCCATCGGTCTGCGGATGGTAAGCAGAACTGTAGCTTAATTGGGTGTTCATCTTTTTCCATAAGGTACGCCAAAAATGTCCCGTGAACTTTACGTCTCTATCTGATAGGATGGTTGTTGGTGACCCATGTAATCGGATAATCTCATTAAAAAACAAGTGGGCCACGTAGGTGGCATCACTAGTTTTCTGACAAGGTACAAAATGTGCCATTTTCGAGAAACGATCTACTACCACCATTACCAAATCATACCCTTTCTGTGTTTTTGGCAGTCCTAATACAAAATCTAAACTCACTGAATCCCAAGGTCTGCCTGGAATAGGCAATGGCGTGTACAGTCCTGTGTTCTGGCTATGTCCTTTTACTAGTTGACACACCTTACACTTAGCCACAAAAAATTGTACGTCCCGTCTCATTCTTGGCCAAAAGTAAAAGTGACTAAGTTGCTCTAAAGTCTTTTCAATACCAAAGTGTCCAGCCAATCCCCCATTGTGTTTTTCACGAATGATATTCTCCCTCATAGAACAGCTAGGGATACACAGTTGTCCTCCCTTGAAAAGTAATTTCTCCTGTATATTGTAGTCCAACCAATGATTGTTTCCTCGTATTAAAGGATTCTGGCACGCCTCATAGGCTTCTCTGAAATCTGTGTCTGTCTTATAAAGATCTCGTAAATGTTCAAAGCCCAAAACCTGCACAGTGCTTTCCTGCAATAGTAAAGCTTTTCTGCTCAATGCGTCGACAACCTTATTCGCTTGCCCACTGATAGGCTTCAGTACAAAATTAAAACTCTGTAGGTACTCCACCCATTTGGCATGCTTATGATTAAGTTTATGTTGCTGCATTACATACTGTAATGCAAAATTATCTGAGAACAGCACGAACTCGTTTCCCAACAAATAATGCATCCAGTGTCTTAGCGCCTGTACTACTGCGTAGAATTCCTTATCGTATGAGGAGTACTTCTGCCTACTCTCATTCAGTTTTTCATTGAAGAATGCCACTGGTCTGTCCTCCTGGCTGAGTACAGCCCCGATTGTTGTTCCACTAGCATCACAACGTACCTGAAATAGTTTTTGAAAGTCTAGTACCCTGAGAATCGGTTTTTCTGTTATTTTCCTCTTCAATAGCTGAAAGCTCTTTTCTGCTGCTTCTGTCCATCGAAAAGGTTGGCTAGCCTTTTTGATGGTCTCCAGCATAGGAGCACAGATTCTGCTGAAATCTCTAATAAACTTTCTGTAAAAACTAGCTAATCCATGAAAACTTCGTACCTCAAACAAATTCTTCGGTGACGGCCAATTCATGATTGCTATCACTTTCTCCGAATCCATCTTTAATTCATTCTCTGCTATCACAAATCCCAGATAAATTAGTTCTCTCTGTAAAAATGTACATTTCTTCAGATTGATCAATAACTTGTTCTGCTGTAGCTTCTCTAACACTTTACACACATGCCGGAGGTGTTCTTCTCGTGTCTTACTAAAAATAAGTATGTCATCCAAATAAACAATTACAAATTTCCCTATATATTCCTTTAGCATCTCATTCATGAGTCTCATGAAGGTGCTGGGTGCATTTCTCAACCCGAACGGCATGACCAGCCATTCATATAGGCCCTCATTTTTTTTAAAAGCTATCTTCCATTCATCTCCTTCACGTATCCGAATCTGGTGATATCCACTTTTTAAATCTATCTTAGGAAAGTAAGTTTCCCCACTCAAACAATCCATCATATCATCCATGCGTGGTAACGGAAATCTGTACCGTATGGTGATTTTATTGATGGCCCTGGAATCAATGCACATCCACTATTCTCCTCCCTTTTTGGGGGTGAGAACTGTTGGTACAGAACATGGGCTCAAACTTTCTCTGATCAATCCTTTATCCAATAGCTCCTGCACCTGTTTTCTGATTTCTTCATTATCCTTGGGGCTCATTCGATAAGCTGCCCTATTCGGCAAGCTGGCTCCTGATATGAAATCAATGTGGTGACTAATGCTCCACTTGGGAGGTAACTTATCCGGCAAGTTGTCTACTACTATATCTGTAAATTCTTCCAACATCTGCTGTATTTCTTTAGGCAAATCTGTGATTTCTGTGTGTAACAAAACTGTCTTAGTCTTTCTTACTACAGCAAAATTCATCTCACTGTTTTCAATTTGCTTCAAAAATTGTTTTTCGTTCATAAGCAACGCCTTTGGTTCATTTCCTTCAACTGCCTCTTTCTCCTCTCTGATAGGCACAAGGGTATGCTTAACCCCATCTTTTTCAAACTTATAAAAATTCAATACCCCATCATGTGTCACTTTTCTGTCAAATTTCCAAGGTCTGCCCAACAAGATGTGGCACACGTCCATTGGCATAATGTCGCAAATAATTTTTTCTTTGTAACGTCCTATCTGGAATTCCACTTCACTCTTCTCATCCAGCAGCAACTGTTGTCCTTTCTGTAACCACAAAACTCGATATGGAGTGGGGTGTTTCAGACGTTTCAGTCCTAACTTCTCCACCATCTCGACTGACACCAAATTGTCAGTACTTCCGCTGTCAATTATCATTTTATAGAACTTACCTTGCGACTTGCAAACTGTTCTGAATAGAGCTTTCCGTTGCATCTGTTCAATACTCTCATCAACTGGTTTCACCAACACCTTATGCAGCACTAAAGCTTCTCCTGTTTCTGGGGCATTTTCTGCCTCTTGAGGAGGTGCTGCTACTTCCTCTCGTTGCGCCACATATGCGCCTCGCTCTCCAGTTGAATCTGTCTCTGGGCACTCAAAAGAGTAGTGGCCCCACTTGTGGCATCTATAACATTGGTATCCAGTTCCCCTTCCATGACCATTTCCTCTACCGCACTGAAACGATCTGCCACCCCTCGTTCCATCTCCTTTTTCTGTTGTTCCCGAAGTCTTTGAACTGCTGGCTTCTTTGCTGCGGCTGGAAGTGCGGCCCCTACCATAGGAATGGCCTCTTCCTCTGTTAGACCCACGTCCTCTCTGGGAATTTTGTCTCCGGTTAAGATTTTCCTCTGCTTTAACTGCACTCTGATATGACTCCTCCGTATTGTTGGGAGACAAAATACTTATTTCGTCTAAAATTTCCATCCTTAGCCCATTCACATATTTGGCTGTCCTCTCTGCTGTATCCTTTGTATATCCTTCTCGCAAGTTTACTCGATAAAATTCCTCCATATATTCTTTCACCGTCAGACCTCTCTGTCTCAAGTTCTGAACTTGCCTATATAACGCAATTTGATAATCTCTTGGCAGAAATCTGCCCTTCAATTTAGCTACCATCCTTGCCCAAGTCTTTATCGGAGGCTTGTTCAACCTCTTTATCTCATTCTGGACACTATCCCACCACAGGGTTGCGTGTCCTTTCAGCTTTGTTGCTGCAAACTTGACCCTACGGTCTTCACTAATTTCTTCGCATTCAAAGTACTTGTCCATCTCACTAATCCAATCTAATACTACATCAATCGATAAACTGCCATCATAGGTTGGTAATTCTGGTTTTGGTTTACTATTTGACAATAATACAGACTTCAATAATCTCACTTCTGGTGAGTCACCTTCATCCCCATCTGCTGGTGCTTCCACTTCTTCGTCACTCACATCACCTAACTCTGGATCTCTCCTTCTGCCTGCCTCTACTGCTTCCAATCGAGCAGTAAGAATTCTGAGTTCTTCTCTTAACGCCTCATCTGCCATTCTACGGGCACCTCTGCCTCGTCCTCGTCTGCCTATATCCATTTCTCCCAAATCTTTTCAACTCAAATTGCTCCGATACCACTCTGATGGGACCCAACCCACTTGGCGTATCCCTTTACACTTTTAAGTTACACCTGGACATTTACGTGGCGGTTGTATATGCGTTTGTTTTTCCTGCGTTTTGTAGCTGGTAGCTGGGCATTAACTGCGGGTGTAAATGTGTTGTCCTTATGCTTTGGTAAACGATGTTACCCTAACCCTATGCGATTTCTCGATTGTTCCTTGTCATTCTTGTCGTTGGTTCTGAGGGTTTTGAGCTCTGCATATGGAAGTATGTCGAGGGTGTTGTATCCTGTTTCTGTTGGCTCCGAGTTACGATTTCATGGCTGTGGGTTGATTTTATGCTTGCTCTGGTTATGGGTGGAGGCCTGCTCTGCGCGTTTTGCTGTTTGTCCGCCTGTATGCTTCGACGGTGTTCTACTCTGGGTTTTCTTGCAATCTCTGGTAAGTCATTTACCCACTCTGTTACTCTGTTTCTAATAAATGAGTTCGAGCTCTTCGTCCTGGTTGCGTCTGCTGTAACTGTTGGTTGCTTGTAAAGAAGTTTGGTTCGAGTCTGGGTTGTTTTAACACTGGTATTGGGCTCTTACTGCCCCGTTCCTGCATGTAATGTCAGTCTTCTGGTCCTTTACTTTCGAATCTGGTTTG
Organism: Pinus taeda; assembly: GCA_000404065.3. Lineage (NCBI taxonomy): Eukaryota > Viridiplantae > Streptophyta > Pinopsida > Pinales > Pinaceae > Pinus > Pinus taeda. Next base: position 28,885 of record APFE030597432.1, read on the forward strand.
GTAGTGATTTTCGATTATACGTATGCTGGTAACGTTATGCTGTTTGTGGCTAAGCGTACAGGAATAATGGAAAAGTTCATTCAACCTCTGCTACAGGTAAATGCTCTTTCTTTGATTCAATGTTCACTCTCTTTTTGTTCTGGGTCTAAACAAACCTGCTACTCTGGTCTCCAGTTTACTGTGGCATCCTATGGTTCGAATGCATGGCTCCTCCTCACACGGTCTCCAGGTGAGGGTTTCTTTCCCTTTTCCCTTTAATTTTTGTAATGCTGGTTTGGTTTCCTATCAAGGGTTTTGACCCCTTTAGGTTCTGTTGAACTCCATTCTCACTCTCGTTTGTTTGGTTGCAGGTCTTCTCTGGTGGCCTGGAGGGCGCACGTCTCTGTCTGCAAAAATGTTTAGTAGCGTAAAAGTGGGTAGGCCTGTAACCTATATTGTTTGTCTGTCTCGAGGTTTCTGCTCCGAATATGGTTCACTTGTCGTTTTACTATTCGAATCTCGTGGGAGTCACGTCCGATGTTGTCTTTCTGTTATGAGTTCACTGGATTGTAACGCGGTCTCAACAAATCCTTATTTTGTGCCTGGAATCAAACCCTAACGAGGGTTTTGCATTCGTTGTTTGTCTATAGTTACTATGCAAATTTTGATCTTGTTTTTTACTGTACCAGTCTCCGTACTAATTAAGGGAACTCGACTTTTTCGGTTTCGACTATGCAGTAATGTTTACTGGACAATATAAATGTAAATCACTTTCTTATGAAAGGAAAAAGGAATGTGTTATTTGGTACCTGTAGCCTTCGCTTGTGGTTTTGTTATGTTGCTTGCATAATGATTCTTTTACTGGACTCTTTACTTGTTGCTAGTTTCGATTAGCTATGCGTAATTGTGTTGTTTCAACTATATCTCTGTGTGCTTGTTTGGTAATGATTTCGAATACAGTTCATACTCGTACAGCAGCCATAATATTACGGTTAGTTTACAGAAATGTAAAATCCTGTTAATTAAGTATGAGAGATCAAATCAATAATCTAGGAAATAAGATAGATGGACAGTAATTTTATGGTACTTTTGAATGCTTGATAATTCTGTTCTTCAATTACTCAACTTTTTCTCTACTTGACTAAAAGACCCTTTCTTTACATGTATGTTTGGCTTTTATGGCCTCTGTCTTCAGTTAAGGCTTGCAGTTTTTCCTCTTTCTGTTCCAAGGACAGCTGCATACTACGGTTCCTATTTGTAACCGTAATTGTTTGAACATTCCAAGCCTTGTAAAACAGTTAAAAGTTATTTTTTTCTAATTACAGAAACTACCCTTAATTTGATAATGAAACTAACAATAATCCTAACAGGAAAAGTAAACCATCTAACTGTTGTTGACTTGTAAAATAAAATAAAAAGAAAAATTATCTTCAGCAGAATTTAACAATTCAATTTCCTGCTTGTGAACCTGGTTGGAGTCTTTCTGCCTCGTCACTGTGAGCTGGATGCTCCTGCATCACACAACATGGATATTACAGATGGAGAAATTTTTCGATCTCAATAATATGCAAAACACACAAAAGGTACATATT
>APFE030597437.1:0-10798 GCA_000404065.3 Pinus taeda
AGGGACCAGATGGGGGTGGGGGTGCCATATCAACACGGTCATCATCATCCTGGAATCGCTCAAAAAATTCATGCAAAAAAAAACACTAGTTAACAAAAAAATTAAAAACATGAATTAGAGAAATGCTTTATAAGGAAAAATTGGAAAATTCATACCACAATGGACATACCTGGATAAAAGCATCCTCTAATTGCTCTAATCGCAACACTCCATCCTCCAAATTGGGCTCCTCTAGATTCTTGTCCCAAATCAACAAGCCTTTATTAGACTTTGCATCTTCACAGTAATGGGACAACAATCGCAAGTTGTAATGAACATAAACCAAGCTCTCTGCCTGGTCTAAACTCAACCTGTTCCTTTTAACATTGTGGATGAAAGAATAAGAGCTCCAACACCTCTTTGCAGAAGAAGTGTTTACCACCTGTGATAGCACCCGCAATGCTAAAGTCTGTAGAAGTGGAGTACTCCCGTCATGCATGTTCCACCACTCAAGAGAAGAAAAAGTCTTTCGATCTTTAATTGCATGCATGTTCCCAAATGGACCAGTGTTAAGCGTATAGTTGCTCACCTGTCTCTGTACCAATGCAACCTCCTCCTCATTAGGGATTAATTTACTCAACGCAGCCATATATTTTCTGTGAACCTCTTGATCTTGGTGTGGTTTTCTCCTACTTCCCCCCCCCCAGGTGCTGGTGTTGAAAGCCATGATGGATGATAGTATTTAGGTGTCAAAACATATGCTAATGCATGCAATGGAACATTTAGCATTTCCCATTGGTTTTCCACCTCTGCACGAATATAATTGTACAAGGTGGTATCTCTAGGCTCAACAATGTCTTTAATCTGCCCCAACATGCTATCCATTTGCTCTTACACCTCCCCCATTACTGGTCGATCTGAATCTGCAAACTTGATCATGTAATAAATTGGTTTAGTGAATTGCAAAACATATTTAACCTGTGCCCAAAAGTAACTGTCAAGAACAGTGTCCTTGACTGCATTAACACCATCTATATCAGTGTTAATTTCATCCCATGGTTCAGCACACACCAGATTAGTTAAAGCTTGTGTCACCTTCACTAGCCGCCCAAAGGTGAGGTAATAACTAGCAAAATCTTGTCTTTGCAAGTTAAGCAACTGCAACTTGGAGTAAGTGCCATAGAAGTAGTTTACCCTTGTATGCCCTGTGATGAATTTAATGAGTTGCTTCCCTCTCCTGTAAAACTCAGTAATCCACCCACATTCTTTGTGCTTCACAATATCATGCATCAAAAGGTTCAATGTGTGAACCAGGCACCTAGACCAAAAGATGTTTGGATAAGTACGCTCAATAATTTTTCCTGCTGCATTATTTGTGATCACTTGAACCACATTATTCGGACCAACATCTTTGATTGATTTCAATAGGAGATCTGCAATGTTTTGTGCAGATGCAATGATGGAGGAGGAGTCATGACATGTAATAAATATTGCACCACTAGAAGAAACACCAAGAACATTTATCAAATGTTGGTTTCTAACATTTGTCCACCCATCTGATACAATGGATACCCCAGAATCTACCCACTCATTTGTAAAACATGTCAAAGCTCTTTGAACCTTAGCTTTTTCTCTTTCTAATAACATTGTTCTAGCTTTCTCATAGTTGGGGGCCTTGTATCCTTTTGGGGCTTCATTTATGGCCTTTACCATTTAATGCCAATAGGGAGAGCGATGCACATTGAATGGTACACAGCAAGCACAAAGAAAACGGACTATCTTTCCATCCACATCATCCCACCCAACAACATTAAGGAAATCCCCTATTGTTCTTCTACCTCCAGAGCTTGCATAAGTACCATGAGGAGATGAGCAGCTACCAAATTTAAAGGTTGCACTTGATTCAGAATGAGTTTTTTGTTTCTTTTTTTTGTTGTGCAACCTCCTCTATTTGGATGTATTTTCTTCTTTCTTCAGTTGAAATGTTTGGGCAAATTTGTACCCCCACAGGACCCTTTTTTTCATCACTATTCAGCACCCCACAAAGATGCCTCCTCACATGGGTATATGAACCACAATATGGTTTTCCTCCATGACAACCATGAGGGCACACAAATTTGTAAGTTCCACCACCTTTTCCCCCATCAAGTTTGGTCACATAGTTCCACAAGGGTGTTAATGCAGCTTTCCCATCTAGTGTCTCAGTTTCCCCTTCAGGTTCATCCCCTTCCTCTTCAAACGCTTCCTCCTCATCATACATTGGGTCACTCATATTGGGACCACTATCCTCTTGTGTTTCTTCCCTTCTATTTCTATTCCCCCTTTCCATCATTAAAACCAAGAGTGGAATGATAGATAGAAGCCAAAAGAACACCATCTTGGAATATGGATATAGGTGGTGGACAACCTGCAAGTAAAGGAGCAAGTAGAAACAATGGGAAAGAGTAGGAGAGGGAGGAGAAGAATACAAAAAAAATGTCAAAAAAATAAGGGAGTTTGGGGTTTGAACTTACCTCTTTAGCTCTTGTAGATGAAGTCCTCCAAGCTCTCCTTCACTCCTCCAAGCTCTCCTCTCTTCTCCTCTCCTTTCCTCTCTTCTCTTCTCCAACTCTCATAAACTCAAAGTGAGCAAATGAGGAACGAATGGGGGCTTTATTCCCTTCATTCCTCACCTTAACCTCACCCTAACCCATTCCCTTTATGCCAAGTCAACAAAAATAAAAAATTAAAAAAAAATGAATTTCACCATGAGCGCAGCCTTTTCTGAAAGCGTGCGCTTCTCCCTCCGAAGCGCCACGCTTCATACGCCCGAAGCGTCGTACGAAGCGCGCTTCGGAGGTCTAGAAGCGCGCTTCCAAGCCACGCTTCAGAAAATTCCAAGAAGCGGCAAAATCATCGCGGAAGCGTTCTTCCGCCAAAGCTTCCTAGACACTTCCGCACGAGACGCGCTTCCAGGCTTGGAACCGAGGGGGGGGGCGCTTCGTGCAACATTGTCCCGAACTACATGGGTAGGATGTACCGGCAGGAGAAGGTGAACCACTCATCCTGCTCATATGCCACAGGTGAAGGTGAACCATTCAACCTATGCATATGTCACCATGGGATATCACAAGGGTAGGTGAACCACTCACCTTGTATAACATGCACCATTGGGGGAAGGTGAACCACTCACCCTATGGTCGCTCATCGCTCCAAGAAGTACCCCAAGCCCTCCGGAGCTCAACGTCCATCTCATACGGGACCCTCATAGTCGTTCATAGAAGGTTCAGAATTTGACCTTCCCTAGGGGCTTTGTAAGAATATCGACGACCTGATCATCAGTCCCAATGTGTTGGAAACTTGGAGACTGATTGCTCCCCATTGTACCATATCCCAGATAAAGTGGTACTTGATATCAATATGCTTGGAGCGGTCATGAAACACGGGATTCTCCGAAAGACGAATCCCACTCTGGTTGTCGCAAAAGATCACGCTGGTATCCAACACATGTCCAAACAGCTCACTAAAGAGCTTCCTCAATCAAACAGCTTCACAAGAGGCAAAACTAGCAGCAATGTATTCAGCCTCAGCAGTGCTCATCCATGATATCGAAGTAGAACCTAGAGAGAAGCAACATCCAGATGTGCTTTTACGATCCACTACACTGCTAGCCTAGTCTACACCAGAGTAACCATGGAGCCTCACATTCCCGGCAGTGTATCTCAATCCATAAGTGATTGTGCCCCGAAGATATCTCAAGAGATTCTTGGCAGCAATCCAATGTATGTGATGAGGCTCGACCATAAAATGCCTCAATGTATTCACTACAAAACATATGTCCGAACAGGAGTTCATCAAGAACATCAAGGCCCCCATGAGTTGACGATACTCAGAAGGACTTCACAAATCAGGCCCAGCAGCACTTCCACATAACTTCTCGAATTTAAGTTCCATCGGAGTAGTCACGGACTTGTAGTCCACCATCCCAAATCTTTCAAGTATCTTCACAATATATTTTCCTTGAGAAAGGAACATCCCACCTGGCTTTTGCCAGACCTCCAACCCTAGGAAGTAATGCATCAATCTTAGGTCCTTCATCTCGAATTCAGAAGCCAACTCCATCTTACATTGATGAATAAGAGGGCTTGTGCCTGTCACAAAGAGATCATCCACATAGAGTACTAAGATGAGATGTCTATCATTCTCAACCTTAAAGTAAAGGTTTGGATCAGCTTCACTTCTCGTAAATCCCATCTTCATTAGATAGCTATCGATCCTCTCATACCAAGCCCGGGGTGCTTGCTTCAACCCATAGAGGGCTTTCTTCAACCTGCATACATGTGTTTGACGATCTTGAACTTCAAACCCCTCAGGTTGTTCTACATAGACTTCCTCCTTAAGTAAACCATGCAAGAAGGCAGTCTTGACATCCATCTGGTGTAGATTCCATCCTTGCGAAGCAGCAAGGGCAATGATCGAACGGATGGTTGTATAGCAGGCAACCAGTGCAAATATCTAATCATAATCTACACCTTCCTTTTGAGAGAAGCCCCGAGCAACGAATTTGACCTTGAACTTTTCAACACTTCCATCAGCACCATGCTTAATCTTATAGAGCCATTTCAAGGTGACAACAGATTTGTCCTTGGGTCTAGGGACCACATCCCAAACATCATTCTTCATGATTGACTCATACTCTTCGTTCATTGCATCCTTCGAAACATGGTGTTTTACAGCTTCTTCGAATGTGCAAGGCTCAGATTGAACAATGGTGCTCATTGCAGTTAAGTACCCTTGGTACCTATTCGGCTTCTTACTTTCAAGAAATGTCCCCCTAGGTGCAACATGTCTCTTGGCATTTTCGAGAGTCTCCCTAAGCCAAGAGGGTCTCCTTTTTGGGGAAGAGGGCTCATGAGAAGGTGGATCAATGGGATCCATTGGTTCTTCAACATCAAGCATTTGCTCATCCTGCGGTTCTCCCTGCTTTCCTGAATCTGCTTCTTTGTCCTTCCTTGGAAGAGGAAGGTTACTAATCTTCCCAAGGGTAGCATCCTCATCGAAGGTGACATCATGACTTATCTCCACTTCTCTTTGACCAAGCACATAGATTCTACATGCCTTAGAAGTTTCATTATAGCCCACAAATGTTCCTTTCTTCCCAGAAGCATCCAATTTGCTTCTCTTTTCTTTCGGCACATGAAAATATACGGGACTACCAAAAATTCTAAAGTGAGAAACATCAAGTTTCTTACCGGTGAAAACTTCTTCAGGAGTTTTGGAGTCCAAAGCTTGATGAAGGCATCTATTTTGAACATACACGGCAGTGTTTATAGCTTCGGCCCATAAGAACTTCGGAAGGCTTTGATCATGAAGCATCACACGAGTGGCTTCTACGATAGAACAGTTCTTCCTTTCAGCAACACCATTTTGCTCAGGAGTATATGTTGTAGTATTCTCCCTCTTAATGTCGGCTTCTCTACAAAAATTGTTGAATGCATTTGATTCATATTCAGTTCCATTACCGGTCCTTAATATTTTGATCTTCTTCCCAGTTTGATTTTCAACCAAAGCTTTGAAAGAACGGAACTATGAGAATACTTCGTCCTTCTTCTTCAAGAAATATATCCAAGTCTTGCGAGAAAAATCATTCCTAAAGATAGCATAATATAAATATCCTCCTAATGAGTTCACGGGCTTTGCACCAGATAGATCAGAATGAATCAATTGCAATATGTCAATGGTCTTGCTATCACTCGAGGGCAATGGTCCCCTTGTATGCTTTCCTTCGGCACACCCCTGACAAACACCTTCATATTCTACTTTAAATTTGGGCATACATGTCACCATCTTCCTCACATTAGGTAAAGCCTTATAATGTGGATGAGCAAACCTCCGATGCCATAATTCGGATTGAAGTGATGTGTCGCAAGACATAGCTCCCAATGGGATTCCTCCAACTTGATATAGGCTATCAACCCTAAAGCCAAGTGTAAACGCATCTCTGAAATTTTTATTCCACACAGGTACCTTTCCATCGATGAATGCCACCTTGAATCCTTTGTCCTCCATCGTCGAGATACATACTAGGTTCTTCTTTAGATCGGGCACATATAGTACATCTTATAGACGAATGGTGTTACCTTGATTTAATTGAAGAGTAACATTCCCAACTCCCTTTACGGGATAGGTGGCAATGTCTCCAAGGATAATTTCCAAATTTGTATCCCTTTCCATCAGATTTGAAAGAGCTTCCTTATACCCAGTGAAGTGCCTTGAGGCACCACTATCAATCAACCAATTTCCCAAAGTGTCTGGAGGAGATGCAATAGAAAGGGTAGATATAAGATAAAATTATTTTTGCTTGTTATCAACAACATTAGATTCATCATACCTGGTGTTTCTTGATTTCTTGGGAGGGCGACCATTTCCTTGATGAGGAGCGAGAGCATTCCTTTTTCCATGGTTGTTGAATCTACCATTCCTTTGATTGTTGTTGCCCCTGAAATTGTTATTGTTGTGGTTGTCATCATCATGAGGTGTATCCCTTCTATTAGGACACTCCCTAGCATAGTGACCAAACTTGTTGCAAATGAAGCATCTTCACTTCCTTCCATTTTTGAAACCCGACCTTCCTTCACATTGCTTCTTTGAACCTACATTGTTTTTCTTTTTAGCATGAGCGGAGAATGCAGTAGGATCATTCCTATTTGAAGGCATATCTAATTCCATCATCCTTGTTTCTTCTTGGGAACATCTAGTCAACAATTCTTCAAACCTGGAATCTTGTTGTTGTTAAGAATAGTAGTGTTGAACACGTGCCATTCACGAGGGAGTCCTCCAAGGGCAATGAGAGTAAGCTCCCTATCAACAATAGCTTCTCCAATCGAAAGAAGATCATTTTTTATCTCAGTAATCCTCATTAAGTAGGATTGAATATCTTCATTTCTTCCTTTCTTTATATCCTTCAGCTTGTTCTTGAGGAAAAGTATTTGGTTTGCATTGCTAGATTTGAACATGCCAACCAACCTGTCATATATCTCCTTTGATGTGTTCAAATTGGAGATCTAAGCAACAAAATGCTTATGAATAGAATCCCTAATGATCTTCTTGGCTTTGACTTCACCCTTCTTGTACTTTGTCTTAGCAGCAGCCAGTGCATTTGAAGGAGGTTCAAAAATCTTTCCCTGCACATAATCCATATCATCTTGCTCTTCTAATGTCAAATCAAGAGACACCTTCAATGCATGATAATCAGACTTATCATGAAGCTTATCATCAGACTTGAAGTAGGATGTGGAGGCCATTAAATCTTGTCCTTGATCAGTGATTGCTCTTCTCACTCTTACTTGCGCTTTGTCTTCACCTCAGCTTTGATACCATGTTAATTTGAGATAACAATGGTATGTTCTATGTTTAAAGCAATTTTACTTCAACTTCTTTATTAACCCAATATCAATATCCAGTTTAGAAATCACATCAACTTGATAGTAAAATGCAGATAGAACATAAACAATAACAGCAGAAGACAAGCCAAGACAAGAGGACACAAGATGTGGCACTAGCCGGGGACAAACTCCAATGTGGGGAAACCCTTGATCAATTCTTCTTATAATTCTTCAAAAGTTCAGCAGAGAGAGTACAATATACAATATTCACTTGCCCAATCATAGTGAAACTTGATAAGTCAAATAGCTGAAACAAAAAGCCCTAACCAGAAAGTCAATGTTGGTCAATAGGGCAAATTTTGACCTCCAAAACAGCTCGGTCAAACTCGGCCAACTTAGCCTCCAACAACAAGTCAAATCAGCTCAAAAATAGTCTGAAAAAAGTCCAGTCAAATCTGGTCAACACAACAGCAAGCCCTAGCACAGTCAACATTGGTCAAACAGAGGTCACACTGCCTTGGATTTCGTGCCCAAAACTTTGGCATGCCCAAACAAAAATCCTCCACCCAAAACCGCACTCAAAACAGGTCAATGCTAGTCAACACAAGTCAAATCAGCCTCCTACAATTTTGGTCAACGGCTGGAACAGAAAACCCTTCTCTTCTTCGCAAGTGTGGAGAGTTGCCTCTAAAATTTATACCCAATCAATGAAGGAGAGAGAAGAATGTGAGTGAGTGAACTGTCCAAATGAGGAGGAGGCATCATTTATTTATATGCAAACGTTGAGGATGAATAAACATGATTGTTGGGCTTCTGAGCCTACATGAGTTTGTTGGCCGACCTTGACAATTTATCCATAATCAAAATAAATTCATAATTCCATTTGTACATGTCAGAATGGGATGATCTTTAGATCAATCATACACCTCTCAGAGAGAGGAATCCAATAAAAATGTGAGTTACCTCATATGAGCTATTCAAGGTGAAGTTTGGCCCTAGTTGCCAAAATTAACAAGTTTTTATATTTCCGCAGCGATTTTATTGTGAACATTGAAATTGTGAATTTATCGTTATTTACTGAATAACAATTCAGAAAACAAATAAACTGCTAACAGTTAGAAGACAAATCTCTAGTCAATTGCATTAAAGGAATTTTCATATGGTATTAGAGAAACAAAGATCGTATTAGAGGCTCTAGAAGTGAAGGAAGCGAGTTTGTTCAAATTCAAAGGGAGATCTGAAGCACAAAATTCCAAATCTACGTAGGCCAACTAGGCAGTGCGAATTGCAGGGAGGCAGAAATTCGATTTCCAATCCAAGTTGGAAGAAAAGTTCAATTTGCCTCGAGAGAAATAGCAGTAGGGAGTAGGATTGTCGAAAAGGGGTTCCGGTGAGCAAATCAAAGAATTCATAAAGCAAATCTAGCACAGTGATTTTGCAACAAGGGTTTTGCAGTAGCAAATCAGCACAGGGCTAGGAAGAGAAAACCACACGAGGGTTTAATTTCTCCAGTATTCTCAGTGTCAAACAAAGGTCGATTTATCTACAGAAGACGACTAAAGCAAGCAAATCAATACCCACATTTCCCAGTTTACATATATGAAGCAGTAATTTCACTTCCAGTCACCGAATCTATTTTTCGGAGGAAGTGTGAATAACTTCAAAGACATAAGGAGGAAGTATATTCATCGGAGAGAATTTCCAGAAGCATTTCTCAAAGTCGGTGCGAATTGCAAGACCTAGTGCGCAATGCAGGATCCAATGCAAGCTTCAAGCAGGGGTGTGAGTTTACAAAAGGAGGCCAAGTTGGTTTTTGCAAAGGAAACTTAGTGTTTCCAGACCAATTTGTCAGTTGGAAGGATGAGATAAAACTTCTCCATTTATTTGAGCTACGCAGATTTTCCAGAGAGGTTGTATTCGACTAATGTGAGTAGCCAATTTGACAATGCGATGCAAAGGAGCTCATTTCAGTAAAGCTAGAGCTGGATCTATCACGCAAAGGCAGAGCAAGTGGGCCAAGAACAATATTGCACGCAGTTTTACTTGCAGGGAAAAGCGAAGCAGGGTTCAAATAAGGGATAGGACTCGAAAGGAGATATAGTTGCACTAGACCTAGGAGGAGGAGGAGTATGAGACTCCAATGTTCCAAGACGAGCAGGGTTCGAGGAAGGAGCAACAAGGAGATCTAGATCCTAGCCAAGTGGACTTGATCAGTAGATTAGATCCAGTTGTTGTGTAGGAGATTCCTCAATTGGACCAATACCTTTGCTACAAGAGCCCAAGTATTAGAGTAGTAGAGAGATTGAGTTTCCAATTGCAAGTGTGAATTGCAGGAAATTCGTGTGAATGGGGTGGCAATGTGAATTGGCCAGTTGCAGTGTGTAGGCATAGTTCTAGCCAGAGAGAGACTCTAGGAAGGGGTTTCCAACCAAAGCAGGTTTCTAGCATTCCAGTCAGGAAGGGAGGCCAAGATCTCCAGCAAAAGAGGTTGAAGCGACAATGCAAATTGCCAATGTATGTTATCAGATCAGCGAATGTGTGTTGCAGAGACAGCAATTCAATTTCCAGTCCAAGGAAGTTGTCCAGAGGAAGTGCAAATGATCTCAGTGACCAACATCGGGTAGTGTGAATTCTGAAGGAATTTCGGAGGCAAGGACAAGTTCCCCAGTGGTAGTGCTATGCAATCCAACTAGCCAGTACTTGTTGCACGCAAGAGTGAGAGTAGTTGAGAGGTTCTGGAGGTAGAACAAGATTCCCAGTAACAGTACTACACAATCCAGTTAGGCAGGAGTGCGAGTAGCAGGGAGGAGGCCAAGTTGATTTGTTGGAGGAGATTTCCCAGTTCTTATTCAAAGGGAGATCATGACTCACTATTGCAATGATTGCAGTAGTGTAGAGCAGGAGAGAGGCAGTGCAAATTGCCCAGTTGCAATAGGTAAGGCACAGCTCCAGCTAGAGAAAATCCATCTCAGGAGCATCAGCAATGTGAGATCAAAGTAGTGCAGTGGAAGCACAGATTGGTTCAGCGATAGAATTAGTAGTAGAATCAAAGTATGCGCAGTAACATGGTGGACGATGACAGCCGAAGTAATTTCTTCACAGTGATTTCCAATGACAGGGAGTCAAATCAAGTTGAAGATGTGAAGGAAGGAGGATATGTCAGAGAACAGCAACATGGATCAGTTCGGCTACAGCATGTTCCCAGAAACCAACAGGTGGCTGATATACTCAAGAAAGCCCTAGGGAGGGCCAAGTTCATCTATTTCAGAGAACAAATGGGTATAATGGTGAACACCTTCCTTGCTAAGAGGGAATGTTAGATCTATGTTACTTGGGAGCGGGAGCAGAAGCGGGGAGCAAGAGCGGAAACGGGAGTGGGAGCGACCATTTTCAGAAGCTCCCGGTTTGGGAGCAAATCCCGGAGCAATTTTTTAAAAATATATATATTTTTTTAT